>JAQGBY010008385.1:0-10710 GCA_034698785.1 Mycogona germanica
TTGCTTAATTAGATGTATCCGGGTTCTGTCTAAAACTGTTTCTAATTAATCAGCGTACGAATGATTGCAATAAAACGCGGAATTCTGCACATTTTGGCAAAGGTGAATGAATGATCCGACAGATGGCGTCCCATGAACGGTGCTGGAAGTCTATATGTATGTAGGTATTGAAGGTGGAGTGTTGAGGGGAGGGGAAGAACCGGTAGAAGAGAGGCTGCTCGGATTCCTGTCCCGCTCTTGTCACTTTGCGTAGAGGCTGTGCCGCGCGCCCAGTTTCTTCGTTGACTTACATGTCATATTTTCCGAAGAGTCGACTGCATAAATATCGCGGCGTTTTAGCCTAACGTTCAGAATGGTCCTCAGGAGACATCGCGCTTCCATATTTTGTTTTTAAAAAAATATCGCTTTTTGTATAAATAGTTGCGTTGGAAGCAAATGGAGATAAAGTGCGTGCCCTAAATAGTGTAGCAGCACTGCTGTGGGGGCACTTACCAATCGTGTGTCGCTAATTAGTCACTACACTGGACTAAAAAAATTAAATTTTGTCGAATGCAATAAAATAGATGGTTAACAGTTGATGTCATGAAAGAAGCACTGTCGGTACACCAAACTGCATTTGCGTGTGCAGTTTCGGGGGGGGGGGGTCTCAGGAGGCTGAATACACAGATGCGGAGTCGAGGAACCCTGGCATATGATCCGCGAAATTGACTGCGCGCGATGTTTGAGCATTCTTCTTTAAGCCGTTACTCATATACAACCCCGACACGTGTGTAAGTGCATCACCGCTCCGCCCCCACCCTGTCTTCTGTTCGAGCGAAGGCGTAGTATGTGTGTGTGTGTGTGTGCCAGGGATGCTTCTTTCTCGGGTTTTTCCTCGGGGCGTGATTTATATACTTTATGAAATCGAGACTTGTTTCGTGAATCGACATCGCTCCGTGCCCCCGCGACCGCCTGTGCCCGTTGCTGGGTGACACTTTGCCACCACCACCAGCTCTGGGTTCACATACAAATTCTAACGACTGGCGTTTCTACTCAAGATATGGCTATTTGCTGTAATTGTTCAAAACCTTATTGGTTCAGATGGATGGCGCGAAGTTGCGCGGATTTATCGATGATGGATCTCTTTTTATAAACTATCCCTTATCCATCCTAACTTTAGAGGATTTATGATTTCAAACTAAGACTAAATTTGAGATTTTGTGCTCAAAGTACTACAAACGTTGCGAAGAAATAAAACTGCCACTAATATACGCACGAATAGGTAATGAATTATTATCTTGAGGAAATGAAGCAGCTAAGAAAATGAAGAAAAATAGTTTACAGAGTTGCACGCTGGATGTCGTTTGTTCAGGGTTTTACTCCTTACTCCGTATATGGTAACTAAAATTAAAACACAAATTAAATATAAATACTATTTGAAGTTGCAATGCCGGAATAAAATAGTCGCTTGTTAAACAGTACCATGGATGATTTGGCTATACCCCTTCTTCCTCTTATTATATATACCTATTTCTGTCATGTTGAATAAATTTGTGTCCCGCTCGCATCGCACTCCCAAAGATCTCCAATATCTAGCGTTGTAACCCCTATTTGCCGCGTGACAAATTTCGAGACTTGTTGCCGGCGGTTCCGACATGAAATTACTCGCGACTTCCACACTCACATGCACACACACTGTCATGTAAATTTCTAGAGATTATTTTTGCGACGTGACCAAGCATAAGCTTCGTGTCTTTACCGCCACCAAAGTGATAGTGCAGGTGGATATGGAGAATAGCCGGATGATGTGTACTGTTGTAGGGAGAATATTTTCCGAAAATATTAAACTTTTTTCAACTGTAGACCAGATTTAATTTCAAACCTTTGAATAAAGAAACATGGAGTATTTGTTTATGGATATATTTTTTTAAATTTGAGGTTGTACCCCGATCATAATGTAATTATTGATCAATTACACGTGTAAATTTAGCGAACAGCCGATGTGCGTGCACTTTTAAAAAGATAAATTCTCTTTTTATGTAAAATAGCTTAATCAGATAGGGTTCTAGAGAGACTATATTTCTGGAACAACCTTAAAATACGCAATATTGACATGCTAAACTTTCCCAAACAATATTATTTTAACACGTTGGTATCGCTATTGCTATCTTGCGTATACATGTATATATGCATTTATTTGTTCTGTATATGCATAATGATCATTTTGTCTTCATCCCGTGCATTACACACGTTTTGTTGTCATTATTGAAAATAAACGGGAGAGGTGTGAAGGATTCCGTTGAGTCGTTTTAGCTGGTTGTGGGTCCAATGCTTCGTTTATCATATTTAAAAAACATGGCAGATGCTAAATGATAACCGGCCAAAGTGCATAATAACTGGCTATTTGAGGCAATCTTCCGTAATCATCGTTCTGGCGAATAGTATCCCTCGGTTGAGAAAATACTATCTCTCTGGGGAAAAAATGAGTTTAGAAGAAAAACAGTCACGGGATATCGCTCTTTGTTGTTAAAAGTCGCATAATATTTAGGTGAGGTAGAGTGATCGGGAATTAGTTTGGCAAGCTCTCAGCGCTTATAGTCTTCCGAAAAACTTACGCCCGCCAACGAGGCTCTCAGTTTTTTCTTAAACAAAAGAAAAAATCTGCGGATTCGGGCCACCATAGTCGTAAATTTGATTTACTCGCGGATGAATACACCGCGACGGAGCACACACACACCTCTCCTTCTCCTCGCCCTGCGTTCGCGTGCGATCTGGAAAGTCGACAATTTTCGCACGTAACAAGCTGTAAAATTTTTAATCAAAAACACTTTTTGCACACGTGTACACGCCATTTGCTCGCTTGTACGCGCATTTGCCCTACCCCCTCCCCTCCCTCACCCCATCACCCCATCACACTCTTCCCCCGCGCACCACTTCGTCATTACGCGCAAGAGGTAACCGCCCTCCCTTTTGCTCCACTCACGACAATCAACAAACAAATATCGCGCTCTCTCTCCCAGTGTGAAACGAAAAGGATAATAATATTTTTCCTGAATGCAAAAACGTTTTTCAACGCAATTTTTCTGACGAGCCCCCACGCGTGTGGCTCGCCAAATCCGACGTAGTATTTTTTATTCATCTCAAATACATTTTTTCTGTTGAAGCTGTGCGGGTTTTGTGGATTTTATTCCTGGCTTGGCTCTAAGAAATTGCGGGGCGACCCTTTATTTGTCGACACATACACACACACACTTGTATTAAATTGCGGGACCCACATTTGGGCGAAATAAAAATAATAATGGGAGGGAGAAAACTAATAACGTGTAGAAAATTAGCTCGATACCACATATTAAAAAATGTCGTACATCGAAGGTCAAAAGTAACTTTCTCATAATTATTTTGGAAACGCATGTTCGTATTGAATGACCTTAATGCTTATTCATTTTCATTTATCATTACATTTCAATAGCTTACACATAGTTTATTTAGGTGGCATTTATCGCTAATTTATATTGTGAATAACATATTCATTTTTATATGTATTTACTATCAATCGTATGATTTTGTTTGGCATTTTATACAACTACATAATATGACACTATATATTATGCAAGGCCAAGAAAAATAATACGCGCCTAACATGTTTACAATGAGGGCACGAAACAGTGCCTAAGCACTATGAGGGGGACGTAAGGCCTGTAGTGCGGTTAACTACAGTTGATGGAAACAAAAAAAAATAAAAATAAAAATTTCAGCTCGACCGCAAAAGTTCAAAAGAGCAGCCATTTGTAATGTGTCTATGGCAAAAGCCAAAGCGAAAGAAAACTAACCAAAATGTTGATATTGGCTCGAGTTGTTATCTCCGTTTCTGTTTAAATTTCTGAACACCCCCCGGTACCAACAAATTATTCAGGTGATTTGTAGAACTGTTTTATTATATAAGAAAATTACTTTGATTCCGATCAAGTTGTAATAGGGCCATGTAGGCCTGCTAAGTGCTTTTACGCCTTTGTAACAAGCTCGTTGTCCGATTTTTGATAGGACTCCATTGCGTTGATTAACGATTACTTGGTGCGGCCCTAAAAAGGTAACCCCATGTCAAGAAAATGAAGAAAAAAATTCTGTAGCGCGCAAATCCCTGAAAAATCAGTCAAACTTAAGCCACAAAAAAAGGACGTGTAAAAAGGTTAACATCCATGACTGCGCTGACATGGTTAATGGCATTAACGGTTCACCTTTGCCGCTTGGGTTAGATACAGTGTATATACTGTATATACTTAGTGTATAGATATTTTATGAGAAAGGGTGTGGGCAGAATAAAACACGAAACAACCAAAATTACGACGACAACACAGAATTGAGAAAGCTTAACATGAGGGGAAAAAAATTCTCGGCCAGCTTTCGTTGTCATTATGTCTTTATATAAAGGCTTCGGAAACATCGAAAAGCTATACCTACAGTGGATACATTCGGGTCGGGGTAGGCTTACCCGCACTCAAGTGTACTCTATGCCGACATGTGATAGAAACGTATTGGACTGGTCTGGTAATGGAATGAACCTAACTGTGTCCAAGAAGCGCAAACCTATCGAAGTAAGATAAACATTACAATGAAACACCATTACAGATATTATTTTTGTCTTCTCTAAAAAATTTGATAGCAAACTTGTCTTCTTTTGTGAAAGGCATTTTCACAGTTGATTGTAGCAGACGCGCTGTGTAATTACATATTGCATCGGTAGAGCGCGCCACCCGTAAGGCGGGAAATTTGAACTAAGAGATTCGAAATTCAAAAAGGATACTGTTAAGGATACTATCACCAAATTTCAGAATAATCTGACTATTTTTGGCAGGTTCATTAAAAATAATAAAAGGGGTTCCTATTTTCAGGTTCACTCTGTTATAGTTTGTTGAGATCAGATTCGATAGGTCACCTTAGATGGTGGTCAGCTGGTGGTCGAACCACATTTCAGATTGGTCGAAAAAGTCCACCACACGCATCTCTATTCCGATCAAAGCAATCTCGTAGCAAAGAAAAACGCTACACACAACAACGCCGACGACATCGCAGCGAGACTCGAGCACAATGTTATTTTGTCTTTTTTCCTTTGCTTCTTCTCTATACACTTGCAGTAAGGTACTATAGAAAAACTCAATTACATTTCGGCTGCGCTCCTTTGCTATGTATATAGGTGTCGCCTGTATATAGGTGTCTGCGAGAAAGCTTCGACCAGCTACGAGAAAACATTAGGTGGGCGCCTTAGTACATGTACTGTATATATGTGTGTGTGTTTGTGCATTGTGCCGCTAGTCTTATAAGCCTAGCTCGTTACCTAACGTTGAAATTAAGCATTTCTGGCCGCCAACTGTTTGGTTTGCGGGTTCTGAGGACAAGGCGTGTTGGTGATATCCTCATCCCCTTTCCACCTCCTCTCTTTTGTACACAGAGAGGAATGGAGTAGTGGAGGATCTCTGGAAATTAAGCGAAGGTGATATCGGTTGGAAGATGTATGTGGGTGAGGTAGCTGTGAGAGATTGAAGGGGGAGGGGTGTGGGGTGTGTGGCGGGACGCGAGGGAGAATGGTGAAGGAGGATTGTGGTTTTATCATTGGTGAAGGGAAATTGAAGCGAGAGGAGATTCGTCGGCATCCGCAATTCACTGTGTGCTGGTATCGGTCTCCATTTTCCGGGTACTGTGCTCCTCTTTCTTAATCTGGACCCTTCGTCTTCGCTTAATCAAGAAATCGGTTATTGTAACTTGGTCGCACGGCCGCTGGGGGCAAATGTCAACACCGAAGCAAGGTAAATGGCACCATTGCTTACTGTGTTTGGGCAATACGAGCATGCGCTGTTTGTATGATATCGCAACCTGCAGTGTTGCTAGTTTTCAGTTCGTCGCAATTCTCGACAGCACAACTATTCTAAAGTTTATCCAGAATGTCGGAAATGGTGAATTCGGGACAACACCGAATGAAGAAGACGAATCGAGTGGCAAACTCACTTTTATAATATTAAAATAATATTTTACTATTATATTTAATTAGAACTGGTAATTGCGAAAAATATAGAGTTTCGAACAGACCGGGAGATGCATCACGGATCTTTGGATTGCCGAGATCACATTCTTCATCTTTGGAGAACACTGGACCGGCAATCCAAAGACCCGTGGTGCATCTCCCAGTCTGTTGGAAACTCTATATTTTTGCAATTACCAGTTCTACAATATAATAGTAAAATATTATTTTAAAGTCGTTAAATTTAAGCAACCAAAAGCTGCAATCCTTTCTGGTCGGTGGCGCGTCCGACACCCTGTACACACCCGGGACGCCTTCCGCGTAAAATATTAACGCCTCGCCTCGATTCAACTTTTGCGCTGCCGGTGCAAGAGCTTCCATCAACTTATCCTCAGGTCGAGAAAGCAACTTGGCCGCCGCCACCACCGACGCCGGCGCTGCACCGGCCATTCATAATTAATGCTATTAGCGACGGGCGGTGGAACGACTGACCACTGTCCACCACCCCCAATTTCATCCGCCTCATTCAGGCTGGCGCGAGTGACACTGCCCCGGTCCCCCGGGACGAAAGGAAGGTTTTGCTGGGTGGTGTTGGGGGGAAATGTGTTGCTCAACATGCCAACCTGAGACCCTCGTTTCATCTGATCTCATTTTGCCAATGCTTTACCCGATATCGTTTAGCACTACTAGGTATTTGTTACACGTTTTCACATAAAACATTATCTGAATTGGAAAAATTCGAAAAGAAATATGTATTCGAAGAGCGTTACTTTTATCACAAATGATACTTCATCATGACGAAGTTCTGCCTTCAGTGAACGCCTACGCCGCCTAAACTGAATTCCATTGGCGGTCCTCTGGTCATGCCGCACGAATTTGACTTGGATCCCTGTTATTCCCAAATGATTTAAGAGTACCGGAATCGATAGAACCAGCCTTTTCATTCGCGGGCTGCAAGGCGTCGTTTGATTTTTATTGGTAGAGACGCTTTTACTCGCTGCGCACCAAGTGGTAGAAGTCATTTATTAGCACACGGGGTCTCATCGTGGATTCGGTATGTGACCAAAAAGCGAAGAGAGTGGACAGTCCTGGTTTGGTGGTGATGTAACAAATGCGAGTGTTGGAGATGGCGATGGGTCCGACGGGGAGATCGAAGTTTGGTCTTTCATTTCGCCCGACCTATATGCCGCCAAGGCAAAGCACTCTGTGGGTAAATGACCAGTGAGGTGGGGATGGGCTGAGGGTTACCTTTAACGATGTGCTTCTTCTTCCTTCTTGGATTTCACGTTTCTCTCGCGTCCTCACACATTCTCGTTCATCTTAATTACAGGCAAGGTGTGTGATGGGCGAAACAAACACATTCAGTAATCCTACCAAGACCCCCTTCCCTTATGGTGCCGACACGTACACACTACAATGTAGGACAGCTTTGAAAAGTATTTGTCTATTTAGAAGTGGGCAATGAGTATCCTGCAGATCGTGAATAAACATCGTTATTTTAATTAGACATCTTAAATACTTGTCGTTAACTAACTGATTTACTTATATTAAACGTATTTTACTTTTAGTTCAACTGTAATGTAGTGTGTATTGCAGGTAATTCCGTAACCCTCTTGGATACGCACTTTCACCCGAACTTTCAGAATCCCTAGGATCTACTGAACTATAGAGCCCTTGGTTGTTCTATGCAATAGTACCGGCAATAAATGCGTACTAGAACAAGTAATTTGAGACTAGTCAAGCGCAGTTTCTCAAACAAATCGTATTTATATAATAGGAAGAAGAACGTCTGGATTTTATTCAATAAAAATGGGGGTTGATCGCCAACTCTTGTTCGTCCTTTTATGTCAGGCCTGTCCCGGGCACAACCCCCCTTTTTATTAAATCGTATTTAGGTTATGGAATTCAATTACTTCGATTGAATATTTCTCCACATTTTAAGTATATAAAATTTCTTCGTGAAAAATGTATAAGCGGATCCAAGAAATTTCACCTATTTCGGATGACATCATACCATAAGATATTCTATAGCTACGAATTGTTTTCTTTATGTAAAACAATCGTAAACGCGCCCCATTGACAACGCGATCGTACTACAAAGTAGCCCCGGCGAGCTTAGTAATATAGTGCGTACATGAATAGATAAATGTACGGGCATAATTTAATTTATGCCTGCACATGATGAATTGCAATATCGCAGCACCGCGTATGTATCATGGAATGTAAGAGGGATTACACCATTGAGGAAACAACACATGGGGGCCTCCGCCTTCTCCGCCTTCTCCTTCTTCATTAAGAAAGAAGTTTATTGTCGGGTGCGTTATGCCAGGGGAAGCTGACTATTTCAAGACGCAATGTTTTAGCAACGCGCCTCTATTACTGGTTTTCCCAGACATATTTATATCCCGTTCGGTGTGATTAGACTTATTTCTGCCGTGATTGCATCGAACTCTAGATTAAAAGCGCGCGATGCGTATATCGTATATGCGTGTGTTGGCGCAGTGTGCACGGACGAGACGTTCCCTATCCTGCCGTTGACGGAACCCCAGATACGGAAATGGCGATTAGTCGTGTTAATTCCACCAGTGCATGGTGACAAATGGCCGAATCTTAATTAAGGAGGGATTTACCATTCCGCGGAGGGAATAGGGAAGGTGCCCGTGAGAGTAGGGTGTGCGCCATTGGAATTGATGGAATCATTGGGAGAAAGAGAGAGAGAGATTGAAACTTTGAGCGTCGCTTCCTATACTCCTGGTATTTCAGGCTAGAGTTGATCTTGACTGCTGACGTCCTGTCTGCTTTTTGGATACCTAGAAGTGATTTTGAACTGAGATTTTTTTCCATATTTCTATAATCCGGCACTAGGCTAATTTATTTCTGCTGACTACAAAAACACTAATCGTATTAGGCACAAGACTGTACAGTACTGAACTGTACCGTGTAATATTAAATGCTTTCCATTCGTTGTTTTAAAACTTCCCGATTTAATTATCTCCACGTCAATATTTGCATTACTTGCTATCGTCTCCTTATTTACTATCTCACTTAGAATGAGTTTTTTCGAACTGAATTCGCATGTTATAAAGTAACAAGAAATAATTGACATAACTGTTAATCGTTGGTCGCTTTGTTTGGTTGTGTGTGCCTCAATGCCATCAAGATGCTTTTTTTCTTGTGTAAATGTCTGGTCTCTTCTTGCAGATATGTGTGCCTATATTTTATTCATGATGTGTCCGGCACAACGTCTACATTTACTCGAATTGAATGACATAGTCTCATTTTTTTGTCTACCGTCCTGTATTGTTCGTGTCTCTTGTTAGAGAAGAGCGAATAGTCGTGAAGCTCTAGCATTGCGTGCCGTCATCTGTATATAATGCAGGTTGACGAATCGTCGAACCTTCACTCCGGTCGCGATTTAAAAGCTGCAAGTAATGGGCATGATATCTGAAGATGCTCACGTTCGTATACATGTTTTAGGTTGCCTTCTTTTCTTTTGCTTTCTAGCCCGGAGCGTAATCAATACATTTCTTAAAGTGATTGTTTCTTTCATATTGACTGTGGTATGCAACAAAGGTGACTATGCTGAAGATTATGGTTATTACGTAGAATGCGCCATCTGCGATGGTTAAAATTATATAATGGGTAAACATCCATTGGCTCATAGGGTCGCCTCGAACGTTTTCGTTGCCCTTTCGCGAATTGAAAGACGAGATAGGGTCTGCTCGGAACTAGATTACTGCCAAAGACTTCGTTGCGGAAGCTGTCGCTGGAAAGAAAGTCTGGCCCTGTACGACCGGTGTCAATCACCTGTCAAATTATCTCCATAATTCCCCAGCTGACGGGCACCATTTAGGAAATAATATAATAAAGAACAATCTTAATCTTGTGTTGTATATCGAGGACTTAGAAAATATATTTGTGAGTGGTTCGAATCGGCAATGGGAGTGGTGCAAACACACGCAGACACAAAAGAAACCTCCGAATTTTGTGTCTGGAAATATATCTTGTCTGATAGATCAAAATCGATAAGTGTTTTCGGAATTCTTAGGATCTGGCGTCTGGATAATTTTGTCTTGAGGAAGAGAGCGAATGTTGGATGGGTAATGAAGTTACGTAATTACAGCGTAAACAGTGCTGTATGTTACATAGTTTTATTTATTTTAAATATGAGGAAATAATTAATTCGTTTCGTTAATTTATTTTGAAACATCATGATTTTCTAATATACGATGACATGGATGGCTATACAGAGTATTTCATTTCAATTGTAACTATTGTTTACAAGTATTTATTTTTGCAATATTTCCCTGAATATATTTTTTTGCAAATTATTTACTTGGCTTGAAATAAAGTTAGGGACACAAACTGACAAAACAATTTCGTTAAGCGTTCTGTGTCTATTCAATACGAAATATTGATATTTTCCCCCATATTTAATTAGGAGGCGGTGTACAAGTGGATTAAGCGAAATTACTCGATGAATATGATTTCCTTGTCTTTCTTATCGCGTTGTTTCGTTGGGCCAGTTGGGCACGTATGATATTTGACTATGTCAATATATTAACGAAGACTTTATCTGATTAACTCTGCTCTGGTTTTGGACGTGCTGTGTTATTTTGTTTATCCAAATTTAGATATTTTTTTGGTTGTAAGCGTAAGACAAATTGTCGATTCCCCCGAGTCAAACATGTTTTTGTATTTCTTTTTGCGTGGGCTCT
>JAQGBY010008386.1:0-10709 GCA_034698785.1 Mycogona germanica
GATGATCACGTTACCGCCGGTGTAGAGGAATTTTCGCGGTAACGTGATCATCACGTTACTGCCGGTTAAAGGGTTAACAATAATCAGATGTAAGGGAATTGCTAGGACAATAGCTTAATAAATCAATACAGAAGGAATCCTGAATTTAAATCATGATAAATTTGAGTAATTTTCTAAAATTTCAATTTTCTAATCATTCGGTCTGTCCCGAATTCACCATTAAATATAGGTATGATTTTAGTCGTTAAATACAAAGCTGATCCAGAAATGTCTTCGCTGTTTCCTTTTTTGGCGACTATCATTAAGACTGGCGTATTTGCTAGCAATATAAATAAATTTAGTTACGGTCAAATTGGTTTAAACAGATTTGATAATACTTTTCAAACTTGATCCTAGAATAGAGAATAGCAAAAGAAAAAATTATTCGCATATATCACAACATGTGCAACAATAAAGTTTTTCTAAAAATATTCAAAATCAAACCTCATGCCGTAATATTGACAATTGATCAATGCCGTGACCAGGATTCGAACCTGGGTTATTGCGGCCACAACGCAAGGTACTAACCACTATACGATCACGGCCATCTGGTGAGGACTTTAAACACTCGTATATAAAACAATCAAAATGAATGCTCCGCAAACGACAAAAGCTCTTAATAGGAGGACAAAAGCTCCCCCCGATGCTGCACCGCAATGCACGCCATTTTGCTATGAGCCGCGCGCGTACCTACGATGGCGCTTTCACGGTCAGGAAAAAAATGCATTGTATGCTCTGGAGATTATTTCTAGTTGCCAGTGAAGACATTTGAGGCAAAAATGAACACCAATGGTCATGATTGACTGAAGTGTGCCGCATGATTGGCGAATTGACACTAAAAAATACAAAGCTGACCCAGAAAGTAAGTACCGTTTGCGCATATCTCCCACGCATCTGACAGCACGAAGGTCGCACATGTAGAGTTACATCGTTCAACTCGAAAACGAATAAGTCTTGCCATTTTGTTTGTCGGCATTAACGTTTGAACTCATTGTTTGTCGGTAGTCATGTTTAAAACAACTTATGGACCCGCCAGCTGTGAAATCTTTAAAGAGTCGTTATCAAGTTTTTGAACGCGAGAAATGTTCCACCTTGTGAAATTTATCGTCAGATAAGTGGAACTTCTTATGGTGAGAAAGTGGGTTAAGATGTTTAACGAAGGAAGGGAAAATGTCCACGACGAGGAGCGCAGTTGTTGATCACCGTCGACAAAGTTTGTTCGAATAGGTGATTCACGATTTCTGATTTGTCAATGCATTCTCCATCCGACTTCCATTTATTTTCTCATCTCAAGAAATGTTTTGCTGGCCAGCACTTTGCAAGTGATGATGAGATCAAGGTAAACGTCCAGAAGTGGTTCAGGTCGCAGGCTGCCAAATTCTACGACGTCGCTATCCTATAATTAGTACCAAGATATGACACATGCCTTAATTCGCATGGTGAATATGTCGAAAAGTAGTTTAAGGTGTGTATATGCTTCTGTGGTAAAATGCAAATGAAAGCAAGTTGCTAATCTTTTTTAATACCCAAACGGTGCTTACTTTTTGGATCTGCCTTGTACATTGAAATATGGCAAGAATTAGGTCTGACCCAAGTTTGCATTTTCCCAGTTTAACCACAGAACCAAAATGACGTGTCTTCAATCCTGAAATAGTGCCAACGAGTGCCATGGAGCGCGCTATTCTTCCGCAAAGAGCGCTTTCTCATTGTGCCATTGTCACTCATGCTAATTTCGATAGCGGATCGCAGCGCTGAGTAAACGGATCGAATGAGAGGATCGACCAGAACAGGGAGCAAAAAACGCTCCGAGACAACTTCTCGCAACTGCTATTTTTGACTTACGTTTGAAAACTAAATGGAGCTGTGATTTTTCTCTTGTGAGACAAAGATCGCGATTTTTCGGCCAAATGTTAATGGCATATTGGTGATCATTAAGATATCATTAGATCAAAACGACCTCTCACCTTGGAGGGCTATGGGTTTAGCTACTGAAATTAGTTCGGAGGAAATCCTCCAGGATCACAATGTGTTCTTAGAGGTGTCGAGTGGTTAAGAAATAGCCTCAAAACCCCGTGATCGCGGTTTCGATTCCGGCCGACACCTTCGGAATTTTTCGGGCGAGAGAAATTCCTTCACACGCCTTGTTTCGGAATAGAAGTAAAAGAGACCCCTTTCCTAGGCAGCCTAGGTTAGGCAACATTTCCAGGTCGCCCTCTGGGGGAGTTTTAAGATGTTAAATCACCGGTACACCCCTTAACAAACATTCATTAACAATGTCTTCTTGAAGTGGGCCCGCTCATCGTGATACATCAAACATGCGCTACGTGTCTAGGTGCAACGTCTCCTTGAAACGGATTATAGAACCTTTTACTTCCGTTGGCAGTCTGTTTCAGTCCTTGGCGCTGGCAGGCTCTCGTCCCAGCATCCGGCAGATCAGCCCCGCCAACGGCCACCAGATTCTATCCGCACACAGGTCCTTGGGCCATACTTACGTATGCAATGCCGGTAAACAAGAGAGCGTGGTGCGGGCGCTGGGGGAGAAAAAAGTGGGTGGGGTGGAGATGAGTCTGGGAAAACCGGACGAAAACACCGGCAGTCGCGCAAATTCCACCAGCGTCGTAAAATAGATGATGCGGGCTTGGATGGGAGGATATTCGACGGGGCGCGTATGCTCTCGCATAAAAACATTTTGAATTCGCGCCCGAATGCACCCGCGCGGGGGCAGGGGGGTGTTCAACATGCAAACGCGGCTTGGAGGATTCCCTCTTTAATCGAGAAAGAATCACAATATGGCGGAATTCCGGGTGCTCAGACGCTCTGCTGCTAACGCGTACGTTCTTCTATCCGAATTTGAGCCGACTACTTTCAGCGCTATCTGGCGGTGAACGTTGAAATCGTATGTTTGACTAGGATGTGTTGTGTATGGATGGAAAGGTGGTAGGTAGTACGAGATGACAACTGGGCCAATGAGTTCAGCGAAGAGTATGAATATTAAATTGTCGTTTATCCTCACCGCAGAATGTAACTTTTAAATTTTAAGATCTTTTTCGCTGATAACTGCGTATCGCTTTTCAAAAATTTTCACCCGTGCCTTGCGGTACAGCATCAGGAGTAGCTATTCATAGAGTAAAGCATCGGAACACGTTTTCCTGTATTTCAGGAAGGCGTCAAATCACAGCTCTCGATCTCAAGCACAACTTAAATGTCTCAAGAACAGCTCCAAGCAACTCGTACGACTCGTCGTGGCCCAGTTGGTTTAGCGACTGACTGTGGTTTCGGCGGTCCCGGGTTCGATTCCCGGCACGGGCTCTCGAAAATTTCGATCCCGGTGTACTGGTCGTTCCCCCTCGCACAGTGCCTAAGCACCATGAGGGGGACGTAAAGCCTGTAGTGCGGTTGACTGCAGTTGATTGGAAACAAACAAAAAAAATATGTTATTTTGTTTAGGTCTCACGAGGAAATGAAAAGGACGATTTCAAATGACCACGCTTGAGATTTTAAACTCACCGACGAGTTTTGGAAAACAAAATGACATTTCGATGGAGCAAAACGTGAAATCTGCTCTAGTCATTAAAAGATGCAAACGCATTGCGTCATTTTCAAAACATCACTCGATTTTAGCGCCACCTGGTGGGCACCGTCAGCAAGCGTAGCCCACGCCGCTCCAGTTGGGCTGACACGGAGATGATGTTGTCTACCATCCATGTCTCATCTGGAGTCAAACCACTTAAGGTGGCGCCACTAGCGCAACGCGAAGTTGTAGCATGGCGCCCTCTATCACATTTGATGGTGTCGGTGGTGGACAAGGTGAAGCTGGAAGCCACAGCGATAGACATTAAAGAGAAACGACATGGCCCGCTCGCAATATATTTGGGGAACAGATGGGAAGACAGCTGCCAAGGCACGTGGCGTCCCATACAAATCAAGCCGGCGGTGGGGAGAAAAGCAGATTTTCGGGTGCCGGCAGCGCCAGCTCACCGTCAGCAACTCCTCGCCCATCATTTCTCCGGTTCCAGCTCGGAATCGCGCATGCGTAGTGGCCAGCAACGCACCTGCGCCAGGCCACCAATACACCACACACGTAGAAGCCGGCGGTGAACGAATGCCTTTTTCAAAAACTTCGTTTTCTTTTTGTCATGTCCTCCAGAGACCCACGCCCCGGAAACTAAGATATGTTTCCTGAACATCGATGGACTGTAATTTTTTTCACGTAGCCCATTCTACACGAATTAAAATTACCCCAGAAAAAAATTGAAGTACAAATTTCAATATATAAGCAGACGCAGAGGGGACTATGGCGGGGGTCAAAAGACCAAAAGGTGGTTCACATTGAGGGTTAGTATTTGGGGAAATATTTTGTTTTAGATTAAAGTATTGTTAATTAAGAGGCCACCCCAAATAGCTTACGGATTAGTCCATGCTTGGGGGTGGTCGGTATCCTTCTCATTCGTTAAGAATGGGGAGTGATGGGGATAAAATGCCCCCTTAAAAAAACAGACTCTGTATTTTGTGCTCTGCAAGGTTGTTCCACTGTCGACACACTCTGGAAAACTAGGAGATCAAATAGTAATCGGACGTAACCCTTTGACTTACGTCAAACATCCCAGTCCCTAACTAAAAGATTATTTTATTTTAATCGAGTTACACCATTTTGGGGTTCACTGCTTCAAATAATGCAACGGGACAACAGATTCTCTGTAACACCACTGTAGACAACAACACCAGTCGTCATGCTGTGTCCGCTTTGTTCGAGCGCCATCTGGTGAGAACTTCTGAAAATCTAGGTTCGATCTCCCCAGATTGAGGGTGGAACCCCCTTAAACCATATTTTGTAATCTTTCCATTATTGGGAAGCAACCTTTGCCGGAAGTCGGCATCACCTTCTTAAGGTTCTTACTGTAAAGTTCTTGTTGCACGAAAAAACTCGACGAAAAAGTAACGCCACCTGGTGGCTGGTTATGAGTCTGCCATTACCGCCGGCAGGCAATCCCCTCTGCTATTCAGCTATTTACCGGAGTTTGAGTAATATGTCGCCAGCCGTGTGTCCCTCCTGGGCCGAGGTGAATTTTGTTGGCTCGTTATTCTTTTCCATATTGCATTTTGCAATGCGCGAAATGACAGCGCGATGTCAGGAGATTAAAATTGTGATTTAGTGTGGCGAAACCCCACGCCTAGCTAGCGTATGCCACGGGCGGCGCTCCCAGCGCATCGTCTACATGTGGGGGGAGGGGGGGGGGGGAGAATGTGTGATGAGGAAATAGCTTTTCCATCATTCTCTTATGCATGTACACAGAACCGTTACAAACGAAATATAAAAAAACGCAAGAGAATACAAAAGAACGTAAATGGTCTAGAGCGCAAGATTCCTGTTCGTTCCCAGTTGTGGTCAACGATGGCTTACGCTAAATTTTGGTGGCAATTTAGTGCCATTCCGTAAAGGACTTTTTTGGTTTCATGTGAACAGGATAGAAAATTTTGGGCTCCTGTCTTCATCTTTTAAATTTTTAATTTAAAAATGTTGTCTTTTAATATTGCACCAACAAGCACGTAATTTGTAAACAATTGGAAAGGACGTTGTTAGGCAAATTATAATAATAATACAGTACCAAAAAAATACTTCCACAAGCTGCATTTCGAATGCTAATTTGGAAGCTATAGTTTTTTTCGAAACTCCAATATGAATGAAATTTTGTAGTGTTAGAATTTTGTGTTATTTACTAACACTAGTCCACACTGCACTCTCAGTATCCTAAAACTTATAATATCAAAATGTTTGACGACTATAGCAGTTTGCATGGCTGTTTGAATCTCCGATCTCGAATATGGAGTTAAGTTAAAGTTTGTTATCTTTTTTTAATTTATTTTTATTAAATACCTGTCTCGGCGTTTACTTACGAACGGCTTAACTAACTTCAATACAATTTAAGCTGTACAATACAATACAAGTTGAGCGCAAGTTATTTCGGATATTTATGTTGCGTATTTCTCGAGAAATCGTCTTTTAAAGTTTTAAGCATTGCCAACGCTTCGACGGAAAAATTCAAATATGGCGTCTCTTGATCAAAATGGCACTGAAAATTCAAGCGCCAATCACGTCCTACCAATGATACCAGCGACATTTTTCACACTGGATCCCAAATTTCTAATTATTATTCATTATTAATTATTGTTAGGAAGACATTAGATATTGAAACTCATACTTTTGAGAATTCCTAAAAGCATTTTTGAAAATCAAGTGTGGCGGTGCCATTGCCATGACATTATTCGGAGTAAAACTGGACTTGATTTATCATTTATCAAACGCGAAGGTGCTGCCCTAGCCCTACTAATGGCCGTGCATTCTTCTGGTGTCGCCAACAACAGCAGAGCCGCTTAAGACACAAAGAGGACATCCACGAACGAGACATGCGCTCAACAATTCAGTCGGCCTAAATCTTTGTTGTCGAAGATCAGATTGAGAGATAGGTGCGTCGAAAACACTGTCTGTCGCCGTTCCAGTTGATATGACAGATAAATGACAGTTCTGAGAACGAATAAACAGTCTCGACAACTCACGAGCATCTAGGCCAGATTTCTCTCCTAACTCTCAAGACGTGTTTCTCCAGACCGCTCCAGTGTTGCCAAACTGAAAGTTCAATTCACATCATTGAATATCTAGATTTGACCGCAAAAAACAATAATTGATAATTTGAATTAGATACTGTTGCTCAAAAGCTGGTCTAGTGGATCGAGGATCAAAGCGTCTTAAATTTAAGATGTATTATTTTGCCTTATCCATTGCATTATTTTACATTTGATTTTAAAACGCCTCAAGGTGTAATCAGATTCATTTTTCGTTTTCCTCATGCGTCCTATTTTAAGAATCACAGCATAACTCAAGCAATTCTTGGCTAGAGTAGTTTGTTAAATTTCAGACAAATGGTTAGCTTGAAGTCAGTCGGGCTAATAATTTATGAAGAAGACGTTTCGGTTTGCCAGTGAAAGAAAGCACTTCCAATTGTAATCACAGACAGAAAAGACAAGTTTATGTGTCTGGCGGATTTTTCTTTTTCGTCTACTCTGTATATGACACATGCAATGGATTGTACAAAGAGTTTGGAAGATGCAGAGTACAGGTTCACTCGCGATGTTCACCGGAAACGAAGGTTTCGCCAAATGGTCACTAGAGAATTGCAAAAAGAGATTTGGCGAAATTGGCAAGTCACCGTTTTGGTGAGTGCTTCCTTAAAGAGTGCGAATCAGCCTTCATTTTTCGGAACCCGAACCAATGGGGAGCATCCATTAGAACTTTCAATTTGTTGGATGTTGGATTCGTCCAGCAACATGATAAATCCGCAGAGAAAAAAATAAATTGTACTTGCTGAAACATTTCAAATCGTATGTCTTTTGTACAACTTAAAAGAATCTCCCTGACAAGATTTTTTCTTTGTCCTAATCCCGCAAATAAATTCGATGATCGAATAAAGGAATCGACTTTTTTTAAACTACTGATCAATAAGCGCTCCTATCGGCGAATAACTCAGAGCGTCTGCAACGTGCGAAATGACGAGATGAGCGCCACCTAGTGGTACTGCGTCGTGCCCACACATGCATAATATTGCCAAAGTTCATGATTTCCCATCATCACCACCACTACGTATGATTCGCATCTTCACGCCGTGCTCTAGAATCCAGAAGTGACAGTCTAGTACAGAAATCGTTATATCTTATCTTTTTTTCTTTCTCTCTTTCTTCCTTTGAAATGGCCGTTCGCTCCATCGACAGTTTTAGTATATCCCCACGTCAGACAAAGCTTGACAACGGGATTTGCCAGACATCAAAAACAAAACGTCCCACTGATTTCGGGATGTTAACACCCCCGTTGATCGATACACGTTCTGCCGCCTCGATCGAAACTATATAAAGGCGAAAATCGCAGAAAATCGAAATCTCTGACGTCATATCGCTGATTACAGACGCTCAGTAGAGTCTATAACACAAAAGGGGGTCGCATTCCATTTACAGATCAGACGATGTTCAAAATATGCCCTCTGAACGTGCATATGTTTTTTTAAAACTAGCAATTATTGTTCAGAACAATAGCTTTTGTATTTATCTTATTTTTCCAAATAGAATTTCTCGGATGCTGCAAATTCTGTTTATGTTGTGCGCGCTTTTGCCGTTGGGGGCGCTGGTGCCGTTTTGAGTATTGTCTCTGCAAGATTCAATAGCGTGCGGTGCTAGGCTAGTCTAGCGTAACAGCACGGAAGACTGGTCCAAGACAAAACACGTCGCTTATTGTTTTTGCGTCTTCAACTGCGAAAAGAAAACTGTTTTAACGGTTCGTCCGACAACTGCTCGCACGAGGAAAAAGATCGTCTTAATTCGCGCGCAGACAAACAGGTCGAAAGGCACTCTGGTTCGCCAACAGTCAGGATCGATTTCAAAAATCGGATGAATATCGAACGTAGGACAACTCACCAATTAGATGCTGCCACCCACATAACAAAAAAATAATAGCACTTTTCATATACACGCAGATTGCACGCGCTCATCTGACGTTCTCGTTTTTGACGAGTCGCAAAATAAAACCGTATGTCACGCACCGCAACGTCACTTCACTCTCGTCGCCCGGGCTCACCAATCCGTGAAGCCAGGCTTTCCATTTCCCTTCCCCCCCCCAACACCACCCGCGTCTTGTCACCCGGTAAGCTGGGTTTCACAGCACAGCTGACAAGTTATGCGTGATTGCCTAGCGTCGGTTCCTCGGGGGCAACCGAATCCACCATAACCCTTTAGGTGGTGGGGAAAGGGCCAGAAAAGAAATTCGGTTTCGCACGAATGAGTCATAAACAGACGTCAAAATGAAGGCGAGGAGGATATATGTCTTGTCTGATCCAGATGCCCGTTGGGCATAATGTCTTGAAATTAAAGAATATTTATTGAGTTCACCAGACTAGAAAGAATTTTACAAATTTCAAGCATTCCAAAAATGTTGAATAAGCGTATTTGCATTTTAAAAAATGATTGAGGTTCGTTTTTGTTGCTAGGAATTCGGAGAAGCATTCGGAATTGATCGCTGAAGTTCAATCCTCAAAATTAACTGCTAAATTTATTATTTCTGCGTTCGTCTGTTGTATTACTGTACACTGTAGAAGTAGTAATTTTAAAGCTGGTATCTACAATGTAACCCCGCTAACATGGAATCTTGGTTGGTATGACCTTCTAACAACATCGTGTGTACATTTTAAAAAATCATTATTTCTATTTAGGTTTAACAATATACGGTATTCATTGTAAATGTACGTGAGCTGGTGTCGCCATAGGGTGGCACCAGTCACTGCCAGGCGTCGCCACTGTTTATGTTTTGTGTTGTCTGCTACCCTGCCCTTTGGGATTGATTTGCTCGCCACCTGGTGGGTGGTTTTAAAAACAGGCATTTCCATTTTGGCAAACTAACGAGACAATATAATCCTGATCTGCGATACTGGGCGATATATGGGTCAGTCTCTGACCCTTGTCCTGATAATTCCCCCATGTCACTCTATGTCACATTTGAGGCTTTGGAGCGCCGTAGGCCATGACAAAACAATTCATTAAGTGAACGTGATTTTTGCCTCCAAATTCGGATTGGGCAATTTTCAAGTGGTGGACTGGATTGTAGGACAATAAGCCTAGTCTATTGGTGTCTGGATGTCGCTTGGATGGAGTGGGAGAGCTTTGCTCAACCAAACTGTTGGATTTTCCAAGATGGCAGCCGTGTGTGTGTCTGGTTCTCTCTCCTAGTCACCAACAGTGATCAGCAAAATTGGATTGGCCATAGTATATGCCCTATGCCCTTCATGTGTGTGAAATTAAATGCATCACCAGAACTCTGGAAATCTTCAATTCCCTGCAATGTGGTACCCAGCAGTAATGATGTGCACCAACAAAAAGAACCTGATTGTTCTAATGGTTTTCTTGGGCTACAAGAGTGTGGGATTAAATGTGTGATTGTTTGACATGGGGATTGGAGTGGAGGGCAAGCCTTGAAATAAAAGTGTTGCCACTGATTTATACAGAAGAGGGTTGACCTTGTGTTCCCTGCCTATCTGTTGTCAATTGTTTTGTGGTGAGCGTATTCTGGAGATCAGTTTAACTAGCTCTAACATGTACATCTATAGTATTTATAATAGTGCGGTGTACAGTACATCGAAGATACTGAAAAATATCTGCAATATCTAGGTTATGTTTTGTAACCTAAAAAAATTGGTTTAAATGCAATTAAATGCAAAAAAATTGGTAGTCTTGTATGGTAAAGAGTTTTATGTATTTTACATAAGGCTTAATTCAAAACGCGATTATGTTAATTATCGCCAAATAGAAAAAATAAATCAAAGAAACATTTCTGAACAGGAAGTGCCTGACGCCGCGATCACTGACGGCGCAGGCATACGTTTTAAACAATCAACAACGGACGCGTTCACTTCACAGAATCACTTGCTGCCCCGGATAACAAATTAAAATGTTATCACGTGACCTATTCGCGTAAAACTCCATAGTGACTGACATGTGCGAACAAATTTTATGAAACTACAAGAAGGGTGCCCGGCTTTGCCTGGGTTTACAGTATCCTGAAGCGAGAGGGAGATTATCCAGAATTTGGTAACGGTTATTTTATTATGAAATATTGAAAATCGAGATCTGAAATT
>JAQGBY010008387.1:0-10708 GCA_034698785.1 Mycogona germanica
GATGTGGAGACGCCATTTTTTAAGTTTGAAGCGAAAGGGAGATTATCCAAAATTTGGTAACGATTGTTTTATTGTGTTAGATTGAAAATCGAGATCTGATATTCCGTCGCTAGCTAATTATGATGGTGTACTAACTGTATGTTAATTTTTATGCCATTTCATTGAGCCGTTCGAGAGTTAGTCTCCGTACTAAAAACTACAAAAGAAAAAAAAAACGCAAGGTACTAATTTCGGTAAATAGCGATTGGTTGAAACCATAGAAGGTTGACAGAATCGATATTTTAGGCCCATCTCTATATCTTCCCAAAACAGATGATAACAATCTTTTCTATCTCGACACTTGGTTCAGAGGTTAATCAACATTGTTTTTTTTTAAATATCCCGACCACAGAGGGCGTTGCATTACGACGTCAATTTAATCTGTGTATTCCAAAACGGTGTTTAATAAAGACCGAAAATGTCACCGTTTCAGAAGGTTTTTTTTAAGCTGTATTTTTAAGCATACTGTAACCGCACTCTCAACTTGCTGACCTCTTTGGTCTACCCCAAACGCACGCCCTCTGGTGGTGATTTCTGATTTGCCATTCTCAAAAGACTAGCTACAGACTGAGCTTCGATATTGGCAGTGACGTCACCGCCTCCTTTCCAGACTGCGTAAATCTTGATTAGTTGACCCCAAAATGACCTGAGTGGCCAAACTCGCCATCAGAGGCGCACAGGGTTTCCCACTCGGGAATAATCTGGTCACGGACTGCAATTAAGAAACATCGAAGCAATCCGATCGATGTTACGAATTGCAACGGACGCAAGCCGCCATTGTCGAAATTCAGTAAATTGTAGCAAAAATACGAGCGTAGATTTTTTTATACGAAAACATTTTTTTCAACTCACATCAAAAACAAGATTCAACATCATTTCCAACTTCGCCGACAAATGAGATCCGCCGGAATATTTATTATTCCCCATGTAGTGGGCGGCACTTTTACAAATTGCCCAAGGCACACATAACATTTCTACACATGAGCGCATCTGTCCTCCGAAGCAACGGCTTCACTAGAAATATACAAATATTTCTCGTCATCGAATCCATCGAAGCAAAAGATTTTAACGTTGGTCCACCGATGCAATAACCCTGCGGCCTCCAACAATAACAGAACACCGGTTTCACGATCAAATATGAGTCCTACTAGACAATATTAGCTAGTCGGGGGGAGGAGAATGAGAACCAGAATCTGGTTACGAACCTCGGGCGTGGACACGGCATTGTGTATTTGCTGTGTCTTCCAGCAATACTAGCAATACATCGCGATATTGCCCAGATCAGTCGCAGGACCATAAACATCGAGTCGTCAGAGCGTCCTCTAGCGGGGATTGTGTCGAAGTACTTACCGATCAAGTACAGAGTCGATCAAAGTCAACACTCATTAAATTACTGGGCCCGACTTCGCCAGGGTTCATGAAACGGGGAATAGTTTTGAACTATCGCTACTTCACTATCGAATGTTTTACAACTATCGCGCATCGTCACGTGGAAGCGCCGCATTCTTGAGTATTAAAGTTTACAACCACTTTTGCTTTTGTGTGACGATAAACGTCACGCTCCGTCACACACCACGTGGCCCACGCTTCAGCACTATCACAATAAGTATCGATAGTTCCCTGAAGGTAGCATAGGCAGCATCGCCATTCAAACCTCCCGTCTCTTAATTATAGTCCCTCCCTAACTGCCGGTAGATGGCGGCACTCGTATCCATTCCCTCCCTCATACACCATGTGACCACCATATACTCGCAATCGTAACTCGGCGTCCGCAGGTGATATTTTTATCTCTTAAATTTATATCTCATGAACGTAACAGCATGAATACCTGAAATAAGCTGCGCTGATTTATATCTCATGAACGCAACAGCATGAATACCTGAAATAAGCTGCACCTATTTATATCTCATGAACGCAACAGCATGAAGACCTAAAATAAGCTGCGCTGACCTTAACGCTTAGCATTTTCGGCGCTACATCCAGTGTCAATTATCTAGTCACGCTATTTGTGAGGTGTGAACGAGCAACCCACTTGATTGAGGGTCAAACTAACGATTGTTAAAATAAATCGATGTATTGACTGTGGATCCCAACTGATGCGTTCGAACGCTACCAGGTGACCCCAGAAACCGTAATGCACCTAATCCATAGTCGGCAGCGAAAATTTTAAAAATCCCTCAATTTCAGAAGTGAATTTTACTGTACCTTATCCCCATGCATAATTCAGACCTCAGTTACATTTCCAGTGCGCGCGTATCATTTCGACAGGTGGAAAAGAAAAAGTAAATAGGGTGGTGGGCTGACCCGGGCCACGCTTAACCGGATCCACACCCATGCCCACCGTAATTTGATTACAAACTAGATGTGACGCTACAGATCCTCCCACTTCCCCTCACCCACCACCCACCCCCAATCCCCCATAGCCGTAGAGACTAATTTTCGCCCAGGCCCGTACGAGTTTAGAGAGTTCAGACATGTCGGGGGTCTAGGACTACTAACACGCGTGGATGACTCCTGTAGGCTGTTCGCGTATTATGAGCTTGGCTAAACTAAGTTGCCAACTACCAGACTACTGCTGGAATATGAGATGGGTGTCGTGGTGGTGGTGGTGGTGGTGGTAGTAGGGTTGAGGGTGGGGGTAAAACAAAATGTGTAGGGGTGGCATTAGACCTCGCCCCGAGGAAACGCGCAGAAGTCATTCGATTAACATTTTTTTCCCTCCCTTTTCTTTCTCGTATTTTTATCCCCATCTCAGAAGTACAGAACTGGTAATGACTGGCCCAGACGTGAGCTCTTTCTCTCTCTCACACACATATACCAAAAAAATAACACATATGGAGAGAAGAAAAAAGGGCGAAAAAAAAGTAGGTAGGGAGAAAAAAGTGTTATCAGAGAAATACGATGGACCGCAAACGCACGGAATTCAGATGAAACTGTTTTTTTGTTTTAAAATGGTTGGGTTTGTTCGATAAGTACCGTACGGTGACCACTTTTTTTCGAGTCGAATCCGATGTGTATTGAGCGTGACCTTTTTTTATTCCAGAGGTGAGTCTCGTTCGACACACTTCCGTCTGTCATTCGACCACATCAATTGATTGTTTCTCGAAATTGTCGGCATAAAGTTCGATCGTGTGGCACAGGCTTTCATGATAATTCTGAGTTTCATGTCAAGAGACAATCCTGAATCACAAAAATAGATTTCTGGGATGGAAAGGTGAATATCCATAGCATAAATAGTGAAAACATTAAGTGAAAAAAGTTCTGAACATTTTAAAATCATTGGACTTTATTTAAGGAATTTATTTATTCAAGCTGAACTTCGTTAAAACTGTTATCTGGTTTGCTTGATTAGAACTGTTATCTGGCTTGCTTGGTGGGAACTGTTATCTGGTTTGCTTGGTTGGAACTGTTATCTGGTTTACTTGGTTGTCTCGTGAAACGTCGTGACGTCATGCTTTTGATGTGGAGACGCCATTTTTTAAGTTTGAAGAGAAAGGAAGATTATCCAAAATTTGATAACGGTTGTTTTATTATGTAATATTGAAAATCGAGATCTGAAATTTCGTCGCTAGCGAATTGTGGTGGTCTACTAACGGTATGTAAAATTTTATGCGATTTTATTGAGCCGTTCGACAGTTAGTCTCCGGACAGGAAAATCAAAATCTGTTTTATAACATAAGATTATAAAATTTTAATGAATCTTTAAAAATTGTTTTCAGATGGGATTCTAAATTTCCAATACTGTTTTTGACATCCATTAAGTATGCAGTGAATTAAAAACGATTTTTAAATAAGTGAAAATTTTAAACAAAGAAATGTCTCAGTTCGAAATTTCTGCTTTTTGTTATTCCAACTTAGTTTCTCCATCTGGAACTTTGTTCCTCAATTATGCGCCAAAGCACTCAAAGGGGTTGCAAAGCACATTTAAACTGCACTTGGCCAAAAATTTCCATTCAGTGTGAAATGAGGAGTTTGCATTTTGCCTCGATGGCAGGTGGCCTTTGTCAGAATCCCCAGAGTTGAAAAATGCGATTGTGCAGACAGACTCTGTAAAACAAATTAACTTAGTTGTGAGACCGAAACACAATATTGCGTGTCAGTGAAATTTAAATTTAGTTAAGTAGTGCTGCAAAAAGTCTCCAGATTACGAAACAGTGGGCTCAAAGTTGTAATAAGAGGAGAAATAAAACTATTCTCAATTCGCCTGGTCTAGAGTGTTTTGTAGATATCTGGACATTTTTTGCAACACTACTTCACGAAATTTCACAGACGCTATACATTACGTTTTTAATCATGTGCTAATAACTTTTTTATATAGCTGTGTATTTGACAAACAAAAAAGTCATCCAATTGTTATCAAAGTTTCAAACCTCACCAAAAGAAAGACAAGAAAATTTGAAAGCTTTTCGCGATTGCGAGCATACGAATAGCACTTAGAAAACAGTGGGAATAATATGAAATTTAAGTTCAAGAAAGGAATCACTTGAGATAGCAACAGACACATTTGTAGGAATGCAATTTTGTAAGATGTTAAGAATTTGATGTTGGGTTGTGTCCGGGACAGCGCAGAAAGAAAGTCGAATTCTATTAAGAGAAACATCCTTTTATTTTTTATTTGATAATTGTAACAGCTCAACGTCTAATATTTTGGCTCGAGTTCTTCATTTGGAAACAACAGGTTCTATCCTTCCGAGGCCCTCACCTTAAAAGATATATTTGTTCTATATTTCTTTTAAAAAAACATATCGCTGAAACAAATATCAAAAATGGGGATCGAACTGTGGACAAAGGTGTGGTTGTCCTATCCTAACAGTCTCTTGACTCGAGACTCATTTCGGCTATTCCACTGTCGACACACTATGGGGAAATAGGAGTTGAAGTACAAGTCACAGCTACAATGCAGCTCCTGAACCATTCTAGTATGACCCGCTCTTCTACACCAAGTAGGAGCCCGTCTCACAATTTCCCCAATTTCTACATTATAAACCCCTTCAGAATATGAGACAGAAGCCCAACATTGGTCTCTTTTCTACGATCCTCTAACGATTCCCATTCCAATATTGACAACATGTCCGTCACCCTCACTGCCCACTCGACCAAATCTACCGCTAACAAATCTAGCAGCCCTTCTTTGGACCGTTTCAATTTCACTAATGAGCCCCACCTAGTGAGGATCCCAAACGGAGCTACAGTATTCAAAGCAAAGGTCTGACTAAGGAAAAATAGGCCACTGCCTTAACGTTACTTGGACACTCCTTCAAAACACATTGGACAAATCTAAGCCTAGCATTCGCTGAACCAGTCATCTTTTGTACCTGGTTTTCCGTGTTAGCTTAGGAGTCATTTGCAGACCCAAATACTTATACTGTTGTAGTGGGGGGTCTGGAGAGGTTCTCGCCCACAGAAGCCGCAGAGATAATTTGGCCACGATGATTTTCCCGAAATGAAAGGCCCGGGCAAGAGTGGTTTTTTGGGGGGTGGATGGTGAAAGTGCTGCCATCAAGCGTGAGGCACACAGGATATCCCGGATGAGCGAGTGAAAGAGAAAAGAGTGAAATGAGAAGACGGATCCGATCAACCGCGGATTCAAAATTCGTGCCGAGCGAAATGAAAATTTCTCAGGTGGAAGCAGGCAACGGCAGTCATTTGGCGAACGATATAGACGCGCAATGGGGGTGTCCGGGTCCACCGTCTCACTAACCGGGTGAACGGGTCCAACCGGGTCAGATCCTTAACTTTGAAATGTAAGGGGGGTTCCACTCGAGACGGCATGAGATTCTGTTCCCCTACTTGTCGCTAAAGAGTATTAGAAGAACAACTACGGGAGACGGTGCAGGGAATTGAAATCAGAACCGTCGCACCGCATGAACACTTTTGGGGATCGAACCCACGTCCTTTCTATTCCGTCCACACTCTATCCACTGGAACAAAGTTGAGGGACGATTTTAATTCCTCAAAAGTTGCTAGCAAACCAATAAATATTTTTAAATTTATTTTTTCAATGCGTCTCCTCCACATAGCCAAACCGACGAAACTGAGTTCGATCTGTAGATTCTATACGAAGGAACCACTAGACCAAATTGGACAGCTGAAAATAATATATATTAAATTAAAGATAATTTACATATTTCAAACAATCAGAAAGCAATCAGAAATTTTTTTCAATTAAAAATATGATCCGAAATTGAAAAATGAGATCATTTTTGTTCTACATTTAAAAAACAAAGAGAACTCTCTAAAAATATAAAAAGCAATTTTTTGTTTAAATTTCAAACATTTTTTTAATTTATGTATATCGTCTTTTGATGACAGGAAAATGTCTCAAATCTGAGACTTTGTTTTTGACAGTGTCGAAGGATTTTAAAAGTTATCCCTTCAATTGTTGGTCAGTTGGCAATTCATTGATGGATGGGTAGACTATCGCTTTTTAATCGATATCGGTTTCGTTCGTCCGATGCAGGTGCCGATCGGTGCTAACTCGATCGATGCCAGGCAAAATCAGCCAGCCTCATCAATATCCCCACCCCCCAACACTTTGCAGGCGAGTGGGTTGACTTATTTTGCGGGCTCGTCGGCACCCTTTCTAGTTTGGGACAGCGGATATGCGCGTCACGTTTTATGAGGGCGCGCATGGAATTTTCAATTGGAGCAGAAATACCATCATCGGACGAGATATTACCGAACCGACGCCTACATGGATATGGCTTTCCATATCACCGATCCTCCCAAGACCCCACTTCCACTGATCCCACACATTTTATTTGACAGATGGCTGAACATTCGGGACAGGTTTTGGAAATGAGAGCGCCACCAAGCGTGAGTTACACTTGAACTAATCATAATTGGTAATTAGTGGAAGCTATTCGCGCCAGAGTTGTCCTGGATTTACCGTGGTATCTCGTTAATTTGGTAACAGTAATTGACTTGTCAAGGATTCACGTTATAATTGTTGTTCAAACGCTTTCACAAAAAGGCACAACACCTGTGATACAAGATAGAAGTCAAACTGTGCTGAGCTAACAACAGATGCATTTATTTCTAATTAGTAATTTACGAACTAAACAATTTTTAATTTGGGAATATCCAAAATCCGGATAATTCTTTATTAAAAATGTCTTCATTATAATTATAAATAAATATTTAATAAAAATGGGGGTTGTGTCCGGGACAGGCCGGACGAAAAAAAGACGAACAAGAGTTGGCGATAACTCTTCTAATATAATAATAGTAAACTATTATTTAAAATGAAATAACTAAACTAGAAATCCGTGGGAACTGACGATACAGATAAGACGATGACGATTCAAATATTTGTTGCATTTTAGTCGCCCTAAATAAGTAATTTCAATTGAAGTGATCTATTATCTGTATTTCTATTTTGAAATTTATTGTCATTAAGCCAGTTCTGATATTCTGGATAAACCAAATAATTCCTTACAAAAACTATATCAAATTCCAATCAACTGTAGTCAAGCGTTTCGCAACTTCGCTTTAAAGCAAAACGTCACCAAATCAGCCAATCACAGACCGCTGAAGATTTTTCTTCGCCCCGAAGATTCGTCGGGAAACCA
The DNA here is from genome assembly GCA_034698785.1 of Mycogona germanica. Classification (NCBI taxonomy): domain Eukaryota; kingdom Metazoa; phylum Arthropoda; class Diplopoda; order Chordeumatida; family Chordeumatidae; genus Mycogona; species Mycogona germanica. Next base: position 7,611 of record JAQGBY010008387.1, read on the forward strand.
TACCCTGAATAAAACTTTTATGTTCAACGTGAACAATCCTAAGAAATGTGACAAAAAATTCTCAAAAGATAAATGACATGAGAAAATGTTGATTCATCATCAAGTTAACACATCAAGTGACAATCGCGAGCGTCAGCCATTCCGCGCAGTAGTTACCCTATTCGTGGATCCCGCGTGCAGGATCCATGGATCCGCGGAGGCATCCGTGTGTGCGAACGAAGCCAGCAGACATGTGCGATCCATATACACAGATCCGCACCAACCAAATGAAAATAAAAAATACCTAAATTATGCATGTATTCGTACGGCGGCGCGCACATGTAAATATTACGTGCTCTCTCTCACACACTCTTCCTTCCTCCTCCCACCCCCTCATTCCCCCCTCACCCACCCCCACCACCATCATCACAACCAAACTTTTCTACGAGTTTCCTCGATGCGGGTGGTGGTGGAATGGGGCCATATGGGATAGGGGTAAAGTACGGCAACCCGGAGGGTGGAGGATGGCGACGCTCGTTGCAAATATTTGCCTAGCCCTACCTGTGGCTATTCACCGAAAACTCAATCCAGATAGGCCACACATGTTTTCACATGAGTGTCAATAGACAAGATAAACAGCCAAACTTCCAGCGATGGAACAAAGTTGCTCGGAAAAATTATATTTAATAATAATATATACAGTTAGTGAAACATTAAACAGAATAACATTGAACCCGCGCCGGAAATGGAATCCTGTTCGATTTCTTTTGTCAAATCCACCAGTCTTAACGGGCCGACTCTGTTCAAAAGAACCTTCAAGGTGTGTCCAGAAGAGTCAACGTCTAATTTTGCGATCCAACAGTCGAAATCCAGCGAAATTTTGCACCGAACCATCCTAGTGCTTATCGTAAGAAAAACGCCAGAGGACATTAATTCCTCAAAGGTTTTTGCTCCCAGCTCCAAATCTGGATTAGACGTACGACAAAACTGGATCTTGACGATCCCGGCTCCGGCAACCTCTACAAAGATTCTTGAGCTACTTGTAAGGAGACGATAAATTGCCTTTGTAGGAATGTCTCTCGTCCGAAAAATTCAAACGGTCTCCGTTGAGAATCGAACCTGCAATCACGAGCACAGTAAGGGCGCACGCTCGCCACAATTCCAAACGTTAACAGGATACTATCAATCATCAGAAATGTAGCGTTTCGTTATGACGTAATTATTTCGCCAATGGTCGATCCATCCCGATTCCCCCATGACCAACGCGCCCCACGACTCGACCACCCCCACAACACGTCGTGACGCGTCCGGAAAGCTTGACGCGAGCGCCGCTGCACCAGAAATGACAAGAGGTTAATTTGCATGTGCCACCAGCGATCGTAAAACCGGGGATCCCCCATCTCACCCTGCCACCACCACCACCCTCCTCCAGGCCACAACATGTCGCCAGTATATATATATGTATATTTTTGTATAAATATGAGCGTGAGACGTATTCAGGACGACGGGCAAGGCATCAGAGAGCGTCGTCGTCGTCGTTGACGGTGGTAGGGATGGAAGGGGGAAGAGCGAGAGAGGAAGGGGTCGTCATTCTAATCAGGAGAGATGGTGTGGTGGTGGTCGACGTTGTCGTCAAGAGCCGAAAGACAGCGACGACGACGTCATTGGAGAGAGACAGAGAGAGTGAAGGCGAAGATGACACAGGCTTTCAAGAGAGTAACAAAGCCGGAATGCTTTTATCTTTCGGGTGGGGTGTGGGTGGGGAAGGTGGGGGGAGGGGGTAGAAGGGTGGGTGGCAAGTTAACCCCACCACCACCCACACCCCCGACGCGTCGTCACTCATCAAAAACGCGCGCAACGTTTATGTTCGCTCGTCCATTAGAGAACCCGAACCGGATTGGTAAGTAGCGAAACAATTGCCTGCAGTCCCATCTGCCGCGGATGATAGGACAGTCTTTGCGGACCTTTAACCGGTCAGCTGGTGACGTTCCTTCCTTTCCGGTTGGTTGCTGTTGATAGCAGTTAGTTAGGCAACCGTCTGATCATTTCAGAGGTATCGTGTGGCCTAGTGGGGAGCGTACTCGCTTACAGTGACAAGAGACGCGGGTTCGATTCCCGCCAGAGATCCTCGGAGTTTTTTTATGCAAAAACATAACATAGACAAATATCATAAAAAATCTGAACATTACGGAATACCGGAAGTCATTTCATAAAAAGGGAGGCGTTCAGGAGGCTCACCAGTTATGCCTAGCCTAGGTTTGACTAGTTAGGGATATCTAACGTTTACCTGAAATCGTACAGGCACAGATCCCATTAAAATAACTTAATAAAATGTAAATAATTTTGTAGGGGGTGAAGGCTTGAAAATTCCAGTCAAAAGATTAAATTCTAGGTTGTGTCCAGAACGAACACAATTATGGCGAACCGGGATTCGAACACGGAGTTTTCGACTGCGGTTTCTATAAGAACTCCTCAATGTACATGTAATCTGGATTTCACTCGGCACTGTTTACGAACACAGTTCGTTGTCGGTCTGGTCTATCCAGGAATTCTGTTTCCAGCCAGTCGTCCCAGACGGCAACCTAAACATCCAGTCCCCAATTATAAGTTTATGACAAAACATAAACAATAAGTCAGTCATCACGCGGAGGTGAGCCGAGAGTGGCCGTTAGATAATTCGGGGACACGCCCATAATATTTTCTCGTTAGTCCCGTAACTGTGGGGTGGTGGGCTTCGATTAGTACTGCAGCACCCCCCAGCCCTTTCCCTCCCACCATACCGACAGGGGAGAATGGCTGGAGGTGAGCTTTGAAACTAGATGACATTTTGGGAGGACGAGAGAGAGACAATCCGGAATAATCTCTCTCAGCGCTGGATACTGAAGTTTAGTACTGGAGCAGGTGTGGTTTCAGCATCTCGGGATCAACAAATTAATTTTGGAGACACATTTCACTTTCTCGACAATGCTCCGGACTCTCGCAAGACCAGACACTGACACCTTTTTTATACGAGAAAATGATTCTGCAATAGTTGGATCGATATTGCATTATGCATGCATCCAGATCTAGGGATCCTCTGCTTTACGACTACTCACTTTCTGGGAAACCTCTCTTGGTTG
>JAQGBY010008388.1:0-10705 GCA_034698785.1 Mycogona germanica
TAGTCCCAACGTGCAAAAATCTCCTAGAGGCGGAGAGCTCGTCTACCTATTCAAATGGAATGCGAACACGCGACGTTTACGTCGACTTCCGTTTCTACCATTCCGTGATTAAATAATAGGTTTCGACCGTGTATATATGTGGGTGTTGTGTGTGTGTTCTCTCTCAATCTCGCTCTCCCCTACCCCCGCGAATTGATTAAAAAGAACGAGCAATCGACGCCTCCGGAACAATAGAAGTGTGCAACAGAGTGTGTAGACATTGTAGCTGGATCCCTCCCGGTTAGACACTAATCAGTCAAACTACGCCAATTTATGGTTTGGAAGAAGCACAAATAACATTCTGAAGTTGGGTTCGCCTAAAGCGGTAGCTTTCCATGAAAACAAAAAAAAAATATTAATTCAGTTAAGTAATACCAGCCAGAAATGAAATTTTGAAAAAGTAACAGTACTAAGAATTCGCAAAAAAATACTAAAGTGATGAAACTTTCTAATCATAATTGTCAGACCAGTCACAGGTACTGGATACTAAAGTTGGCATCAAACTCGCCTTCATGAAATTGGCTCTAATCCGAGTTTCCGGTTGTCTGATTAGACCAAGCGCATGACGACGGTGGTGAAGATTTATTAGCGCACCATTTCATTCAAAAATCACTTTTAATGTGTTTATGTTTCTTCCCTCTTTTAATCCCCGAAACAGCGATGCTACAAATATTGTAAAATCCTGCGCTTATATAGAATGCAGGCTGAAATTTGACCATGAGCAGGACTTCTGACCGACGACAAACGAATCAAGTTCCATCGAGGACTCGAATTTACGAACGCCTCCCGCTTTGCAACTTTTAATTTGAACCTCATCATAGAATAATGAAAATTGAATTATCCCCCAGCTTTTGTGTTGGGTGCGTCTGCGAAGGGAGTGTTGCGTTAGTGTAAGAGAGGGCGGCAAAAGGTGGAATTGGTCGACACGAAGGGTTAGTTTACTACCGTGGTTAGCAAACTTTTCGACATGGGCGTGCGCGCCCCAGAAACCATAAATGCGATTTTGTAAATTAAAAAAAAAATGAAAGTGGTATCGAACATAAAATTTAAATCAAAATTTTAAGCATTTTGAGTTACTAGCTAACCGAACTGTAATGTACAAAGACCATTGTTCTCACCTATACATAAACAATTATTAACCTTCAACTCAAATAAACAAAATGCCTTGGATCCACCAGGCGCGCATCAGGTAACAAACTTCCTTCCATCCTCATATTTCCGGTCCTTCGGGATTAACCAACATTCTAAATTCGAGTAATTCGTAATGACATCAAGTTTTTATGAGTTCCCCGATCATGAGAGTAAAATTAAATTGACTAACTATCGAGTTTCAACACAGTCGAGTTTTCAGACAGTCAGGACTAACCAGCAGTTTGCTCGCCACCATTTGAGCATCCCTGGTGCTTAATGGATGCGCGTATTGAATCGAGTTTGGATCGCAGGAGCGTGTTCGCAGCCACACAGGCATAATGATTAAAACCTGAATTCACTCTCCATCCATCCATCCTTCCTCCTCGTCACATTTATTTGATTCACCGATTATGCGAGTTCTCCTCCCTCCCTCCCCCGCACGCACCCAGCAATTCGGCTGGGGAGTGGAAGCGCGGACAGCGGCACGGAGCCACCTACAAAGGCGAAAGACACGGTCCAACAGCGACACCTGTACTGCAATCGCACCTGTCTCGGCTACCCAATTCGACTGGTGCCCCGACACTTTCATCAAGATCTGCCCAGGGCTTTTTCCCACATGCTTTCTGATGACGAGAAGGAGGACGAGGAGGAGATGCGTTCAGTCGCTAATAATATAGGACTCCCGAGGCCTGCACCTCACGAGAAGAATCTCATCAGAACGGCAAAACGTCAATCGCATCAGAAATTAAGAAACAATGGTGGACCTTATGTATCATTGTCGAAGTCAGATAAACTAATATTAATTTCAAAAAATAAATGAGAAAGGATCGTCTTGAATATATAATATAATAATGAGGGGGTTATGCCCGGGACAGCGCGACTGTCTTTTCGTCCGGCGCTGTCCCGGGTACAACCCCCTCATTATTATATTTAATATTAATTTCATTTCAGACTTCTCCTGAGATGTCCTGGAAATGCTCTCTGATGATTTTAGTGTCCACCGAAAGACTCGCGAGAACTTGTACAATTATGTAGCCTATGGCTTCTTAAGGACAAAGGTGTGGTTGTCCTATCAACAAGCTTTTAGCTTTTGGCTTGACTTATTAAGGCTATTCCACTGTCGACACACTCTGGGGGGGAAATAGGAGTTGAAGTACGAGTCACAGCAGCTGCTCAACCATTTTAGTATGTCCCGTTCATCTACACCTATAGAAAGAGGAGCCGGTCTCGAAAATTATACGTGCGGGGAGTGTGTGTGTGGGTGTGTGGAGTCATTCGTGAATCCCGATATGTAAATCTGTTTGCAACCAAATGGCAATGGCAACAGCAGCCAAATAAGCACCGTTGTACCCTTACCCCCACCACACCTCACACCCCACACGCCCTCTCGCTTCATCGGGTTCTCTCTTCCGGTGGCGGCGGCGGCGGCTGCAACGGCGGCAGCACGGCCGACGTCTGCGGCGCGCGCGCCACCGAATTAACGCTCGCTTTTTGGCACGTACAATGCTCACATTCATTAGACTGTAAATGCGCCAACCGTGCAAGCACTGTGACTTGTGGAACCGGATTACTAGGTTCACCCACTAGCTCTCCCTCCCACCCCCAAACATTACTAAATCGTATCTCACTTTCGATAGTCCTTTTTTATTATTTTTTTTAAATTATTTATTTATTATATTAACTTACTTCGTTTGCATTTTTATCATATTTACACTTCTTTCAACGTGTCTCAGCTAATGGTTGTTAGTTAACGCAACAATTAAAAAAGGAGTCCTAACTATCGATTCTGTTAATGTGGCGTGAAAACAAATGTCTTCCGGATACAAGTTCGAGTCCAAAATTGTAGCCAGTTGAAAGCGTCACTTAAGGTTCAATTTTGTCCACAGTATGACGTCACAGGGATGGATCAATTCGCACATTACTCCAATTTATTCGACTCTTTCCTTAAGGCTTCCTTAAGGTCATCACAATAATTTCGTTCACTTGAAGTAGTGACTTGCAAACGCCTGAATAGTGGAAATGTGATTGATTTTAAGAAACATCCCCTATTGAATTTGTTAAATTGACGACTTCTCCGTAAACTTGAGTCTGTATTTTTATTCTACGGTAGAAAAAATACTCTCGAAGTTATCAGGTATTTTTAGCTTGAATATCCGGTCGCCTACTGATGCGGTTGGGAACAGGAGGTAAAGGCAAGAGGGTACATGTGGTCGGGGGTCGGGTGGGTCGTGGACGGGGAGGAATTAGGTGGGCGGATCCGTGTACCGTCAGCCCTCCCGCCCAACTTGGCGTATTATTAAAAGTCGAATGTCATTATGACTGGGAATTAACCCGCTGACCGAACCCAGCGAACGCGCGCACGACCGACCAACTTGTAAGACTAATTTCTGCCGTCATTGCGAGCGCAGCGTCCCGCATAAATTTATTATATTGTTGTTGTGTATTTGCTCGAAAAGTGATTTTCGAGAGTTCGCGCTCGACACAACGCAACACCCAATGGCTTTTCGGCTTCACCTTTTCGTAGGAGAGAGCTACGGTCTCGCCTGTGCTGGCGTGTTCATTATCGTTTCCATAAGTGATCACTTCGAAGTAATCGGTCACGAAGTACAGTCCCCGAAACAATTATTGAATGCGCAATACATGTCTTTTTTTAAATTGCAGAATATATCCAGCGAAATATTCACTTACTTAGCAAAATCTGGCATTTCAGATTGTTCTCTTATCAATTGTAATTGTGTGACGTCGTTTGTTTCCAGAACCGCCATCATAATCCCACCGATAAATACTTACATTATAATGAACACACATTTTTTATAATAAGTTTTTTTTTAAGTCGCCAAACTATTATTTGAAAGCAGTGATTACACTTTTTTTTAATAAAAAAAATCAAATTGTTAGTTAAACATTGACATACTCTGTAGTCCGTGTGTCCATATACAGGGTGGACCTGAAAATATGAACCCCTTTCAATATTTTTAATAAGTCGGCCGAAAATAGTTAAGATTATTATGTAACTTGAGCATAATTAAGACAACTGTATCCCCTTTCGAATTCCGGGACTCAAATTTTAATTTTCAAATTTATCACTACTAATGTTGCGCCTTGACGGTGGCGCTTGTCGATTGCCGATTACCGCTGAAATACGTCACTTTGTTGCGCGATTGCTTAACTTTGCTGCAAAAATGCCGTTCAACTTAGATAAAAATACGACGAACCTTCGACATAACAACAATTTTTATGCATAACGAGTTTCCAAACAAAGCATGGATTTTAGGCGAATTTGAAGAATCTTTATCGAAACATAAACCAAAACGAGACTGTTTGCCTTCGGGAAACTTCTGAACGACCACAGTTTACAGGTAAAGCATCGTCCGCTCCTTTACCGAATTCTTTGTTCGGATACTAGTTAAAACATTTGCCATCATAATTAGCTGTTATGGCGCATTTTTATCTTAGGTTTATCTTACTTTTATCGTCAACGCGCTACAAAGTGACGTATTGCATCGGTAATCGGGAATCGAAAAGCGCCACCGTCAAGTCGCAGCATTAATAGTAATAAATTTGTAAATTGAAATGCAAGTCTTGGAATTTGAAATAGGATACTGTTATCTTATTTATCCGCAAATTTCATAATAATCTGATTATTTTTGACCGACTTCTTAGATATAATAAAGGGGTCCATAGTTATATTGTTGTGAATTTAAAAAGGGAACACAAATTCGTTTCGAAACGTTAATACCGGGTTCTCTGTGTGAAACTGAGAGTGACTTTTTAAAAATGTCCCGATGTAATAACGTCATTATTAAACACATAGGCGTGTTGTCGAGACCAACATGCTGACTCGCATTTGTCCAACGTGAACGTATGCGAATCGCGACAAAGTCGATGGAGCGGAAAAGTGACTTTGCGTCATTTTCCCGGCAACTGGGAAATAGACTGGCAACTCATAGTCTGAACTCGGTAAGGTCTCGTCGTGACCACATCGTAATATTTAGCGTGTGTAATTTGTGACAATGCTCACAGTTCTGAGTACAGCCGCTACTGTACATGTGCTTATTTTGCATGCTCGTTTTCTGCTTGTCTTGGACCCGCTAAACGGCAAGGGGGAAATTGATAATAATTGGACCGCCTAAAGAGTATTCCACATAGCCATTATGAAAGGATTAGTACCAAACCAGAAATTTCAAAATCACTGTTTCACTTCATATCTCATATTTTTCATTTGAAAGTATTTTGCAATGAATATTGTCTAATTACAACTTCGGTCAAACCATGTGGTTATAGGCTCATAGTGTGCCGTGGAAATACAAAATGTACAAAAGGGTTTAAGAATAGTTATGCTGTTGTTTGCCTATCGTCTTATTTTCACAGTACACATGTTCAGTTTGCGATGAGGTAATTTGAATTGAAAGAACGGGTTTAACAATGCCTCGATTCACACTTCGCTTGGTACATCAATTGTTCAACCGAGCGAATTGTTTTGTTTGAACGTCTCGTACACGTCCCCATTGCTAATATGTAGATTTAGGGTTTAAACTATTCCTATCTCAAACTATTGGCAGCGCGCATCCATTGATGGCCTTCGAGTGAAACTGTCGGTTAATCGACCGGCGTTTGTTGAAGCGCTCCTGACAGAAACAATTGGAAGGAAATGTCAAAAAAGGATAAGCTTGCGATATTTTGAAACGAAAATATTGGCATCCTTTCTAAAGAAATCCTCCAGAAAGTATTTTAAATTCATTAAACGTTTAGTTTAATATTTCACGCGATGTTTGATCAGAATAATTATTTGGTTATTTTCCAATTGCTTTTCGGTCATCACGGTATGAGGTCGTACGTAATTTACTGTCAGGACAAGGACTCGACCACTTCGAGGTCTATGTAATAGTCGATCGCCGCGCCCCCTGCGCCAAATTGTGTCGCCAATTTTGATCGTAGTGCGCGCTGCTAATTCAGATTGGGGTCTCGTGATCTTCGCCCCGTCGGAGCGAAACAGAAGGAATATTACAATTTCTGGGATGTGAAAGCAATTTCCCATATCGTGACTGCGGTCATTTGCTGTTGCCAGAACTGATAATGGGATTTCTTTCACTTAAATCTCATTTTGTATTGCCACAGAACGTACACGGTCAAGCACGAACAATGGGAATTCTGCTGCCGATGAAACGTAGTTCAACAACAAGACTTTAGGTCATTTACGATGCTGATGTAAATGCGACTACATTAAAAATTCCCTTTTGCCTCTAAAATTTGTGGATTGAATTTTCTAAATCATTGTTTCAATGTTTTTACGATTAGCTAGGATCACTTTTGCGAGTCGAATAATCTTTCACATTATTGATTGGAGTGAAGAATCAGTGACAGTTCCACGTTTAAATGTTAACAATTTAATATTTATTCACATTCAGAAATATTAAGTTATATTTGTAATTGACGTTGACGGTTATTCAGATATTTCCGTTTCACCCCGACAGTAGGCTTCTTCGCATTGCACGTCGACAGCAAAAGCTCCGCCCAACTGTTGGCTGTCCCGCAACACTCACGTTGCAGAAGAAACAAATGGCTAGCGACAGTTTGTGATTTTTGACTTGTTGCTGCTTGAATTGGCGGAGAACAATTTCATAAAAAATATTATTCTTTTGAACAAAATTAAAAAATAAATTAAAAGGTTTAGGTTAGGTTAGTTTCTCGTGAGACTGACTTGTGGTGCGACAGGATCGATTCCCAGCACGGGTTCTCGTTTATTCGATTCGAGGATAACGGCTAAAATGTGTTACTCCTAATCACCTGTGCATGTGGTTGGTTGATCCCGATTTAATTTATTCCTTTTGATCGACCCTCCTCCCCCCCAAAAAAAATGGATCGCGGGAACTCACAAACTCCTCTCTCACGCTTTGTTTCAAATTGCTGCCTCACAAAAAAGTTGTAAATGCTAGAGAGTAGAATCGCCAACTTTAGTACCGTCTAAATACAGTCGGGTAACACCGATCCGTTCCACAAACTGCGCACGGCGGCGTCAGTAACCGATGACTACCAATCCACAATGGGAAGAAGAAAAAAACATTTTCGTTTTTTCGGGGGAGGTGTAGTTCGAAACATCATAAAACAGCGTCGTGATCTCTTCCGATTCTATTTCGTTGGTGGGACCGCCCAACGATTATATATCTAACACGTGTGGCATGTGTACGCACTCACTCTCTGATCGCACTCACCTCTCGCGCGCGTTCTCTTTTCCGCGCGCGGGACGCGTTCACAGATCATCGATGCATCGTCAGCGGTTACACGTACACGGTACGTGTCATGTGCGCACCGTGGTAGCGCGACGAGCGAACGCGTCCCACTCGGCGGCAGACAGAAGGGGATGAATGCGAGGCGCAGGATTAATCAATCGGCTATTCCGAAACTAACTTGGCGGCTTGACGGATCTAACATTGGCGGAATGACGGGCGGTTAGAAACTGTAGCGCGTGTATTTATTTATACTGGGGAGTGGCGCGTCTGTTAGAATCACGTCATCGGCAACTCAATCGAGGCACTGTCAAAGATTCGGAACATCAAGTGCTATTTCAAAATGCAGAAAGTAACAGTTCGGCCTTGTTGATAGCCTTCAAGAAGATTTTCGGTTGGATACTGTTTTTGGTAAGTTATTTAATTTATTCTTTCTTAAATAAACATAAATCAAAGACATAATCTAGCTTTGCATTATGTCTTCGATTTATAATGTATCCGAATCGGCTTGTGCCTTCTGCACTTTTTATTTAAATAAACATATTTATAACATATTTTTGTTTTTAATTTCGGATACGAATATAAAAAATATACCAGATTTACGTTTTCCTGTCGTGCGAAAAATTCATTTTTCTGATATTTAGCAATAATTAGTGTAATAAGATGGAATAGTCTACAGAGCATAACTGGTCAAACAGGGCCAGTGGTGGCCATTTTACCAGCCACGTTTTTTAATTGTAATATTCAAACGAGATAAGTTATTTTATGATAAAAATTGCAATTTGACGGCCAATAAAAAAGTTTCAAACAATATATAATTTAGCATCGATAGAAGATGGCGTCGTTATCCTACTTTAGCTAGACTTCCTCTCCTTTGCCTAGAACAAATATGTCAGAGGTAATCATAATATTCATATTATTCCTCACATTATTTTCTCAGATCAAGAGAAATCGACACCAATGACGACACTACTTCAACTCAACCTTAACATCCGACAGGGATGCAGCAAAGGCAACGAGGACTCTCCTCCCATCGAAGCCAGACTGTCCAACTGGACGACAGGTGTACCGGAACCGCTGGCCACCCGCATCATGGCTCAAACGGGCACCGACAGCGGCCACGCCCCGCCCCGAAGAGACACCAGATCGGCCCTGCCACGCTGCCTCCAACTCCACCCCGCCTCGGACATGCCGAGAAAACGTCCCGGAATGCCGACCGCCTCCGCCTCCCCGCCCGCAGACCACCTCAGCCACCAGCTGGGATCGTCCCGAGCAGCCGACCAATTCTTCTTCAGCAACATGCTGCGCAACCTCCTGCATCGAAGCCGAATCGGTCATCAGCGCCACCAATCGGATTATTCGACCACCGGCCCGCAACCTCTTGCAAAGAGACGTCGAACGGTGGACAAGACGCCAAACAAGATGTCAGAACAGACAAGCAATTCGAAACCTACTCCGCCACAAGGAACCAACATAGACTTCAGTTTTGACAACCCCACCCAAAAATATAAATTCGAACGTGGTGACGACACCAAGAAGTCCCCGCGACCCCCTATGACGTCAAGTCCCCCAGCTACGGCATTAGACCTGTCCATTTCCGGTGGCGGAGGGTCGACCGTACCATCGACGTCCTCGCCGTCCGAACTTCTCTGGTGGTGTCCCAGTGCCGGGATCAGCCCAATGATTCCCTGGCCCGGTGGACCGGCTCCGTCACCGCCGTCCCAGCAGCACCACCACACGCTGCGGACACCGACGAATCCACCGATGCCGCCGCCAGTCCACCCGTGGGACGCGGCCGGCGTAATGGCACTTCTGCCTCCGGACCTCGCCGCTGCCGTCCAGTCCACCCCCCTCGACCATCCGAACGTCGATGCCGATCACCTCGCCTCACACCAGCGTCTATGGAACAAAATCTGGCGGGACGTTCCGTTGGGTGAACTGTGGTTGCGGCAGCATCTGGCGTCGCCGCAACCGCCGCCATCGTGTACCCCTCCCAACGAACTCAAACCACTTCCTTCGTCTAGAAGATCCACGAAGCGACAAGGGGATCTGCCACTGAGCGACGATCCGGACCACAGCTGTCAAGGCCGTCAAACCAACCACGTCAAGCGACGTCGAATTAGGTCGCACGTGATGCAACCTCATCGAACTCGCACGCTCGATGGCACGCCAGATACCACGATGGTCACGTTCGATTCCAGGATGACCCCTTCCGATTCCAAGATGGAATCATCCAATTCCTTGGGGACAGTTTCCTGTTCAAAGATGACCGCAAATTTCGGTCCATCGACGATCACTTCCGGATCATCGAGAACGTCATACCGTTCCATCGATCAGACGGAATCGTCCGGACGTCATCGACGGTCATCGGCGTCGGTTTCGATGGCGCGTCGTCACATCAAGAGGGAATTGAAGGTGGCGGTGACGGGGCGTCCACGCTTTCGGACGCATCACTCGTCGGCCTTCGTCGCACCCTCCAAGCCTGCGCTCGCGTCGATGACCGCGCCACCTGACATTACCGGAAGACACAGCCTGTCGGTGAGGGAATCATTCGAGATAGCCACTCTGTCAAAGGCATTGAAAATCGAACGTGGCATTACGACAGTCACTCCCACGGTGCACTACGTGATGACCAACTTAAGGAGCATCATCGGCTGTGTCCACCAAGTGGAGCCAGACTTAAAAGCGCCGTCGTCAGCGCTCGAAATTTTTAAAACCCTAACTCCGACCACAATGGTGGGACAGACTAAGTTTGGTGACGACACTGGCGACAACGATTGCAGTAAAGACGACCGCTGTCATCCAGAGACTCAGTCATCGTCAAAGGACCAATGCCTGTACCCCGACACCTGTGATCAGCAGCTGCAGCAACTTCTGGAGGAGACATTCTCGCAGACGACAGTGGCGCCACCTGCGTCTCAACTGTCACCGGACTGCAACATGTTCTCTGCTCTCATTGGACTGGAAATTGTCGTTGATTACGTGCAACGCGACGCCAACAGTGAAGCATAATACGAGTGCATGATGTGCCTCCAATATCCTCCTGAGACCAAACGGTGCGCCAATTCAGAACACCCAGATAAGTGAGCAGTCCTCTTCGTGACGATTATCTCAGGTCACTGAGAAGTAGAGTTGTTTCAGGAGGGTATATGTGTCATATAATTCTTAACCATAAGATATTATATCAAGTTATACGAGTATGTTCGGTACCAATACCTGTGAAAATATACGTAAAACATTCCAAAATCAAACCGAGAATGAAAGTGATCTTTCATTAAAAATATTAAACGAGCAAAGTTACTAAAATA
>JAQGBY010008389.1:0-10704 GCA_034698785.1 Mycogona germanica
ACGATCTCACAAAGAAAAGTACATCGGCGAGATATCTCAGGAAGCCACAATTTCAAGCACGGGAGATGGATGATCTTCTTATCCAGAAAGTTCACTTTTTACCGATGCCCAACTTGGCATATATTTATCGTAAAATTTCAAGTATCAAATTGTTACATAATGTGACGATTTCTCTGAGCGAGAAGACATATTCATTTGTGAACCAGTTCACCTGGCCACCAAGGTAGGAGTGACCCCGTGTCACGGCCCGGAATTGCCGACGCCGGCTCGGGTCACAGTTGCACCACTAGCGGTGACTTATTTAGATACGCCGCATGGGGCGCATGGAGAGAAGGCGGCGATGGAAGCGTGGGGCAATAATCACCGATATCGAGGGTTGCGACCATCGATAGCTGCGACTAATGTCCCGACGCTTACATATATACGGGACCCCAATGCTATGAACGATTGCATGAGCAATGCTCGAGCGCTCCCCTATGTGGAAAGGAAACCACCACCACCACCTGATGATATTTCGGCACTGCGTTTGTGACAACCCTTGAGAATGGACTGACATCTGAAAGCATGCTCGGGTTATTTGTTATTACCATCCACCTGTTCCACAAGTTGCAGTCATACTACGCATTTGCGTAACTTGTCAGATGTATTTCGTTTTTTTTTTTTTTTGAATTCACTTAAGTGACTGGTCATGACAGGAAGATTCTGTACCCCTCTCAGTGCTTAGGCACTATGTGAGAGGCACGTTTTCACCAGTACCCCGGGCCAAAGCCCGCGCCGGGAATCGAACCCGGGACCGCCGAACAACAGTCCGTCGTAAACCAACTGCGCCATGACGAGTCGTACAATAATGCATCCTTATCTGTAGTCTCGATTAGTAAAGGTGTTTTATATTATTTTACGTGATCGTTTCTTGTTGCCATTTACCCTGAGTTCTCGTCCAACGAATCTACCTTATATTGCTGATAATTGTCTCTGGTGTAGTCGTTCGCGATTCTTGATTACAGAGTTATGTGATCAAAGTTTTGACACTGCTGACAAAAGATGTCGAATAATTGTCTGAGACTGAAGAGGATGCCAACAAATTATATTTGGCCGAAGGAACACAAATGTCTTATAGCAGTTCTGTCATAACTATCGTCTCGATCGAATTCTACACTTTGATCAGATATAGTTAAGATAGTCATTTGAACACTACATTAATCTGGATTGACTTGTTTCATCAACATTCTCAGTATCAACCAACAATGATAAGTCCTCACTCACCTCCGTATAATCTAAGGCGATTTTTTTATTGAGCACCAACACTGCGACATAATATAATTGTTTGGTTATTATATGGAGGTCGTCCTCCTGAATCCCTTCAAGGTCGCTCACTTCTGGAGGTCTATTAGGACTATTATATTTGGCCGAAGGAACACAAATATCTTATAGCAGTTCTGACATAACTATCGTCTCGATCGAATTCTACACTTTGATCAGATATAGTTAAGATAGTCATTTGAACACTACATTAATCTGGATTGATTTGTTTCATCAACCTTTTCAGTATCAACGAACAATGATAAGTCCTCATTTACCTCCGTATAATCAAAGGCGATTTTTTTATTGAGCACTGACACTGCGACATAATTTAATTGTTTGGTTATTATATCGAGGTCGTTCTCCTGAATCCCTTCAAGGTTGTTCACTTCTGGAGCTCTATTAGGACTATTTTTTAAGCACCAGTGCACACAAGACCAATTCATCCAATTTTTGAGCTTCACACACTAACTGTAGATCGAGTTAGTTCTACAATTTGTCCCAGGGCATTAGCTGGTTGAACAGACTCCAAGACCGGGCCAATTGATTGCCGAAACAAATGTCCACTACACAGATGAGATTCTCTCCCATTTACACACATTGGAATCAGTTTTGGTGTCACAATTTTGTGTCTAGGGGTTGATTCATTCACTGGATTAGAATAATTTCTTGGTACTTTAAAAACACTTAAGGAGTGATACATACGAGGACTCTTACGATGGTTTATAATCAGTTTATTACAATGTGATGATACAAATACAACATGGATGGATGGAGATTGGTAACAGCACGATCTACGCTATGCATCGCTCTTCCCTATCTCAATGGTTTCTCTTACCTCTGGGCAATAGGTGGGCAATAGTTGTAGTATCTGCCTCAGGACTCCCCCCAGATGAGGAGTCTATGCTTCGAATCACACGCTCATCTCTTTCCTTACATCAGGCAAAGTTGTGTGTGTCATGCCCCTCTGAATCCCTGTTGGTATTTTGGGGTTGCACTGGAGAAAGGCAGTTTGATGTGATCTATGGAAACTGCTGTGTTTCCCTCTATGTCAATGGTGAAAACTTTGTGCGAGTAATTATCCTGTATGATCATTCCCATGGTGCCCGGAGTGGCGAACAATATGCGTCTTCAAAGAAAGATATGGCCAGCATGTGAAAGGTCGGGGTAGATAAAGGTAGTGGGTCGTGAATGAGATGATGTTGGGACCAGTCCAAGATTTCTCATGTGAAGTCTCAACCGATCTATAAAGGTGTGGCGCGTGAATACTTTTGACTCTACGAACATGTCTCCTGGCAACCAAATAGGTATGCCAAAGAGCATCTCCGCGGGTGGTGCTCCTATGTCCTCCTTAATTGCAGATCAAAAGCCTAACAAAATAACAGGAACGACCAACACCCAGTCAGTTGTGGTGTGGGCCATGATGGCCACCTTGAGTGGTCTGTGGAATGTTTCCACGAGCCCATTTGCCTGGGGATGGTACGCTGTTGTATGTGAATCGATCCACTACCATCATACAGTAGGTGAAACCCCTGGAGCATGGAAGTGGGCCCACCAAATCTACGTGAATGTGGTCAAACCACTGAGCTGGGACCGGGAATGCCCCTTCCCCGTACTTAGGACTTCGTCGAGAAGGCAGCCATCAACTCTCTGTCGAACGCACTGTAGTTCGTCGCCGGTGCTAGAAACTTTTGAGAAGAACCCAATCGGTTCTCACATTCCTGTGGGGGAGTGACGCTGCTGGAGCGCTGCCCCATGGCGGCATTGGAAGCGTCCTCAAACAGCCGAGGTGGGCCACCTCGGCTGTTGCCGATGCATACACCAGGGTAGATGCTGTGGATAGTGAATCCCGTACCTGCTGGAAAGCATCCATAGTGCACTGGTCCCACTGGATGAGTTCATCATTTTTTTTTTGCTGTCTTTAAGAAAGATCCCTAAAGGTGCTTGTAGGTGGGCTGCTGAGGGAATAAAACGGCATTAAAAGTTAGTCATGTCAAGGAATCTGCGCAATTGTTGCACTGTGTGGCTGAGGGTATTTGGTGAGCACCTCCACTTTGCTCACAGGAGGGGACACCCCTTTTTCTGACACATTGTACCCAAAAAAGGTAACTTGTTCAGCACCTTACACACATTTTGTTGCATTAATAATGAGCCCATACTCGTCCAAATGGGTGAAAAGTTGTCTCAAGTGAATTTCATGATCATTGACGTCTGCTAAAGAAATCAAAATGTCATCCATAAAGGCGATTGCGAAGGGCAGACCCTTCAGCACCTCATCTAAGAATTGCTGAAAGGTCTGGCCAGCATTATGCAACCCAAAAGGCATCACTGAACTCAACCAGTCCAAAAGGAGTGGTAACTGCTGTTTTCAGAATGTCATTCTTGGCTACCGGAATTTGATAGAAAGCCTTTTTTAAGTTGATCGTGCTAAACACGGTGCACCCAGCCAGACACTGAGTGACATCCTGGACATGCGGTACTGGATACTTGTATGGTTTCGTAATTATATTTAAGTCTGTATAGTCACCACACAGCATCCACCCATCGTTGTCATTTCCGACCATGTGGATGGGGCATGCATAGTTGCTTTTGGAAGGTCAAGCCAAACCGCACTCCACCTAGTCCATTACCTGTGTGTGGGCAACTTTCCATTTGTCCGGCCGCAGCCGGCATGGTTTGTTGAAGCATGGTGGACCTGTTGTAATGATGTGTGGAACTGTTGCATGTTTCATTGCTCACGCAACTCAGGTTGCGTGAGTTGTGGGAATTCCTGTAATAGTCTATTAAAGTGAGACACCTGAAATTGCATTGATTTTAGACAACTTCCCTGTTGCTGGTTTACCAGATGATGACTGTCCTGATGTGGTCTCAATCAACTGTCCATGCTGCGTATCTACGAGAATGTCAAATTCAAATAAAAAATCAGCACCTATGATAGCATGAGCCACCTTGGCTTGGAGGAAGTTCCAGGAAAATTTCTTTCCCAGCCCAATGTCCATGACCAAGGCCTTGTGACCGTACACCGGTATGCTAACCTCGTTAATAGTTTGGAGAATGTGGTTCGAAAGATGTTGAGAATTTCCCAATGATGAGAATGGAATTATGGAAATGTCCGCCCCTGGGTCAATGAGGAAGGACATTCCCGTGCATTTGTCACGGATGAAGGCGCGACGCCTGCGATTCTCATCGGTCACTGCTGCAACCGACGATTTTTCTAGTTTTTTGGGTTTGATGAATAAGGAGCTCCAGTGCGGGTCTTCCCACACTTAATTGCCCTCTCTGTGAAGGTGTGGTGGTACCAACACACGTCGTCTGGCTGATTGATCGAGAACGAGCTGCCCCACCTGCTCAGTGGGCAGTTCATCGAACGAGATTGCAAACGCATGTGCACTTCCAAACGTAGAGCAGCATTGCAGCATCATCACCTGTATTCCGTCGCAGATGAGATTGACCACTGCTGCCACTGTGTCGAGGTTGCCCATACTGGCTGCTACTGCTGGCCGGATGTGCTCAGGGAGAGCTTTTAAAAAGAAGGTTTTAATAACTGCATCTCCAATTTGTGATCCTGCATTTTGGCGCATTAAGAAAAGAGGTATCTCTCCAGCAAAAAGGCGCTGGTATTTCACAGTTGAGGATTCACGGAAATTTTGGATGAGAATCTCTTTCACCTGGTCGAATAGCCCAGGAATTTCTGGCCTGATACATAGGGAACGGATTGCGTGTATGGCTGCTGGGGAATGGCGTAGCTGGTTACACAGAAATTGGAACATGTGCTGAATCTTTATCCCCTCTGCCTTGGTCTGGTGATTAAACAATGAAAACCACAATTCTGGGTCATGCTCCATAAAGGCCGACATCTCAGATTTACCGAGTGGGCTCACCTCCATGCTGAGCCAAGCCTCGCTCCGTATCACTATCTAAGACATCCGCCACGTTCGTGGCTGCCCTGGAGATTCGCATGGGGGCCATCTGGCGTCGACCATTTTTGTAAATTCGGCAATATCAACAAGCGGCATAATATTTTTAGAACACAGAATGTATATTAATGTTATTTGACGATATCTCTCACCCGCTGATGGTCCGTCTCTGCTCACACCTGTTGCTGGACAAGGCCTAACTTAAGCTTTGGACTCCGGTCTCAGTGTTCGAACTGGTTAATGTTTTTACTTTTTTAGATCACCTCAGGGTCACAACTAAGGAATGATTCGTATGCGGACTCTTACGATGGTTTATAATCAGTTTATTACAATGCGATACAAATACAAAATGGATGGATGGAGATTGGCAACAGCACGTCTAGCTTACTCGGGAAATCGAGAGAAGAGTGGTTCTATTGCTCTTCCCTATCTCGATGGTTCCCCTTACCGCTGGGCGATAGGCGGGCGATAGTTGTAGTATCCACCTCACACTGAATCCCAACGCTGAGGTCGGAGATTGTTTTTTCTTAATTTTTTTTATAGCCTTTAATCGGCAAGCCCGACAGTCTTGGTTTGCCGATCCGCACTTTTTGTCAGCTAGCCCAAAACTGAATTCTTGTGAAATTTTAAAAATAATTTTAAAAAAATACGATTTGTTACGTTTGTTTTGTAACTGTTTACGTACTGTTTTTTTTTCTCCGTACCGTACTGAAGTGCGGACACAACAGGAAATTTATAAAAGAAATTAATTGTAAGGCAGGATGTGGGTTTTTCAAAATCAATTGGCCGGTTCAAGGGTTAATTCACTGAAGTGTATATCACAACAGGAAGATTCTGTACCCCTCTCAGTGCTTCGGCACTATGTGAGAGGCACATTTTCACCAGTACCCCGGTACCACCAGTACCCAGCAAATGTGGCTAAGCTAGACTGCCCAGACCATAAACCTAGTTCGGCTCACCACAGCAAAGGGTATATGTATACAGGCAAAAACCACATATTCATTTTTTGCAAAATAAGAGTGACATTTATTCCCCCAAATGTGCTCCCCACAATCCATAGATAAAACAATGACAAACAAATGCAAACACTTTCCAAGGAACCCCACTCTACGGCTCGAACAATACCGATAGAAAAATTGAGTTCATTTTTGTTCATGCTTGTGCACATATTTTAACATTTTTAGTACGACCCGTCGTGGCGTAGTTGGTTAAGCGACGGACTGTGGTTCGGCGGTCCAGGGTTCGATTCCCGGTGCAGGTTCTCGATTATTTGATCCCGGGGTACTGGTGAAAATGTGCTTAGTGCCTAAGCACTGAGAGGGGTATAGAATCTTCCTGTTGTGTCCGCACTTCAGTGAATAAAAAAAAACATCGGGCACCACATTGTAGGAATGCTTGCTGTGTCCTGAAGAAGAATCTTAAGCAATCAAGGTGTAGAGAAGATAGCCGGCCTGTGGTAGTCCATATCTGAAGATCAGTCATGGTGTTTGGGAGAAATTTCCTGACACACAGGGGTGACCATCTTGGACGAATTTTACTGAATTGTTAATCCATGTCCATTGTAGAGAAATCTGGGTACAAAAACAGCAGATAATGTTTCTCTCCACTTCCACACTGCACTGCACTTTTAATGTCCAGAATTGTAGCACAATCACTAACTTGTTTACATCATGGCCTAGGGTGAGCTGATGTGGCTCAAAACACATACTTGGCACTTGGGTGACTGGTGGGAAATCTCAGGTGAAGAGCTGCCTATCTAACCAACCGCCCCTATTTGCAGATTGTTGTGCGAATGAACTGATGCACAATTTAAAAATGCCTAGTTGACACAATGACCACCAGGTGGCACCACAACCCAACAACACCAATCAAATCAGGGTAGCAGACGACAAACCCCTGGCGCACACACTGTGGCGACACCTATCTCTGACTGGTGCTACCTACCTCACGGTGACACCAGCTCTCATTCTTAACATATTTATATTCATTTATATTCATTTTTTTCTTGTGAATTTAATTTCCTGTTTCGGCAGTGTAGGGTCTTTGTTTCGCATTGATACCCAAATATATCATTTGACAAATGAATTATCAGATTATCAGCTAAGCATGGTGGCCTTCATGTTCAACGTTGATTGATTGGACGCAATCTGGTTTGGCTACGAGTGACCAATGACCACGAATGTCAAACGTGACAGTGTTTTATTCGTTGGAACACTTCAGAGATCGACAGAAATGGTGTATAATCTGTATACAGAGATATAATTTAAGTACAATTAAACATTTGTAGGTCACAGCACAATCTGCGCCGTGGTCGAGCCTCTTAAGAACAGCAATCGAAAGCTAGCTAGGTAAAATTGTTATTTTTGCATAAACGGCACATCCATCTACTACAAATATTTAATTGTACTTCCATCTCTACTTTTTTACATTTTGTTGTAACTTTTATAAAATAGTTTTCTGTTTATCTCTGAAGTATTCCGCGAATAAAAACTGTCACGTTTGACATTCGTGGTCACTCGTCGCCGGACCAGATTGTCGTCCAATAATTCTTCCTTTTACAATTCTACATTTTGTTTCACATGTTTTATATTTTGGAAATATAATCTATGACCTGACATAGCCTCAAATCAAGAGCCTTTTTAAATAAATCCATTCTGTCCCCAACTGCTCTTCCCACCCCCGGTGACGGACTGCTTGCGGGTAAAATTTGTAATTGTAATTCTCATCCCTAGCTTGGGACTATTTGCAAGTGCAGACACCGCCTATGTTCTGGCCTATTCAATAATCATGCTGACTACAGATCTGCATAGCTCACAGGTAACCGATACCATTATTTTTTTTTAATTTCTTTTTGGTTCAAATATACTATAGACCACAATTTTTTTTAGAATTGTTTTACCTTGTTTTCCGGATTTTAGGTAAAAAATAAGATGACTAAAGAGCAGTATATCAAAATGAACCATGGAATCAACGACAGCAAAGATCTACCTGTGGAGTACCTATCTCAAATCTATGATGAAATCCAGGGCAATGAAATAAAAATGAAGGCGGCATCCAGCAAGCCTGGAAAACAATGTAAGGCTTCGAATTTTTATTTTCCTAAAGTAAAACTTTTTTGTACAAGACTAACTGACCCGTCGCACATTGCTGTGATCTCAGAAGAAAGGATGCATTCATTTGCATCAGGAAAACGGTTTAAAGTATCGTTTTAATTATATTTAGTTATTCGAGTGCTTGAGGATACACGATATTTTTTGTTTTCTCGTTTGGAGCATAGACAATTCTGCCAGACCTGTTAAATATTCATTTCTGGTTTTGCTGACTAAGTACCTAAAATAATTCTTGGGACCATATTCTATTTATATTACTATGCCCGGTCGAAATATTTCAAACTAGTAATTGTAATCATTAGTTTGAAATTGCGTCAAACAAAAGTGATTTAATAAATAATTGGTTAAATGGTTTACCGAAAAGTGGAAAATTACTTATGGATTGGGTGTAAACCATGAATAATTAACACAGATTTAAATTTTCTACAGAGATTCTGGCTAATCAAAATTAATATAAAAACACTTTCTATTCAACTTATTGACTTAGGGGTTTTTTTTTAAAATATCTCCGCGAATTTTTTTACCTGCTCAATTACGCTAATTTTGCTACGATTCTATAACAATACAAGAGGGGTTCCCAGCTTTGCCTGGGTTTATAATAACCACCAATGAAATAAAAAATTAATTGTTTAAATTTACCGGCTATTTTAAGTTTACACGCGATAAGAGATCTGAAATTCCGTCGCTAGCGAGTTATGATGGTGTACTTACGGTATGTTCATTTTTATGTGATTTCATTGAGCCGTTCTCAAATTTTGCTCTGCACACCAAAATCCAATTCTTTGTTTTATAATATAGGATTAGCCAGCATTCGCTAACTCTTGTTCGTTTTTTCTCGTCTGGTGCTGCCCCGGGCACAACTCCCATCTATATATATAAAAATGAAAAGATGTTTGTTTATAAGTGTGTGTGTGTGTGTGTATATTCTTTATGCATTCCTAAACCATTCACCAGATCACTATGAAATTTTGGGAATTTGTTCACTACATTCCCGAGATGGTTTAGGCCAAATTTTTCTCTCCTACGATCATCAGATCGCATCTACCGCGATCCCCAAACCTGGACTTCCCTGCAAGGCTTCTAGGTGTGCTCCCCCACTCACTCAGAGAAACCTTCAACCTTCTTCTCTTTTGTTCTTCTCGCTGACGTTTCATTTAACGCCACCAGAGCACAATCATGCGTCGCCCGGGAAAGCGACAAAGCGTGGGAAAGTGACAAAGCGTGGGAAAGCGACAAAGCGCGGGAAAGCGACAAAGCGTGGGAAAGTGAAACAAAGCACGGGAAAGCGACAAAGCATGGGAAAGTGACAAAGCACGTGAAAGCGACAAAGCACGGGAAAGCGACAAAGCACGGGAAAGCAGCAAAGCGGGATGCAAATGAATTCCCAGGGAAAAGGGAAAATTGTGTGCACGAGGTAGTGTGACCGAGCCATTTAACCGGATGCCACAGCAAGGCGTGGCCCGGGTCAGCTAGTCTATATATATATATATATATATATATATATATATATAAAGGAAGAACGACCATTTTGTTCCCCCTATAAACTTCTCCGGTCGCGTTTTAACCATGAGAGCTTTTATGAGGGTTCAACCCCTCATAGTAACCAGTTTCCAGCAATGTAGTAATGCAACCTAAGTTTATAAAAAGGCTATAGCTCCCGCCGTTGCTGAAGGTTTTCCTTGCCTCACTTGGGCAACTGTTAACCCCTTCAGGGCAACCTTGTTCGTCTCTTTTGTGTGACCTAATTGGGTTTGTCTATTCGCATCATTGACATTCTATGGTCAGTTGTAAATGCTCTGTTTTTAACCAACGTTTGTTAGCTTAGTTTGTAGAGTACCGTTCTAATATCACTGAGGTCGTCCGTTCGAACGCAATGGGCGATACTTCTTTTTTTTGCCACAACAATAGATGGCGGGTTGATTGTTTGGTAAGGAGATTTGCAGTGCGGTGCCGCTAATTCCCCACACCTTCAAATTCTGAAGGCGTAGGCCAGAATATATTTCCACCACAAGAGTTCATTGTTCCTGAGCGCTCCTGCCACTATAGGGCATCACATACCCTCTGTGACGTCAGTCCACCACTCAATCAAACTCAACTGGCCTCACTGGCCGTGATCAGGGGGACAGGAAGTGGGACAGGAGGTCCTGCGCCGACTCCGTTACTACTAGGCCCCAGGGTTAGCTGGTATACCTAGCCTCACTGGCCGCGATCAGGGGGACAGGAAGTGGGACAGGAGGTCCTGCGCCGACTCTGTTACTACTAGGCCCCAGGGTTAGCTGGTGTACCTAGCCTCACTGGCCGCGATCAGGGGGACAGGAAGTGGATCAGGAAGTCCTGCGCCGACTCTGTTACTACTAGGCCCCAGGTTTAATTGGTGT
>JAQGBY010008390.1:0-10702 GCA_034698785.1 Mycogona germanica
TTACGCTACCAACCATAATCAAGCACGGCATGTCAGTTTAAACAATTCATAATGTGTGCTGTGTAGTCTTAGTTGACCGACGGTGCAACAGTACCGGTAACAGTAACAGTATCCGGGGAGCAGCAGTGTGTACCGATCAGGGCACTGTATCCATCACACACACATCGGACATCTCCAGAAGTATGTGTCCACCAAAAAGAATTGTGATGAGATAAAAGCCATTCGTGTCTGTCCCATTTTTCAGGACAATTTGGGTGTTCTGCCAGCAAAAATTCGGTAAGTTGCCACATTGTTTTTCAAACAATTTTACTGTCATTAAAAATACTGATTTTTGTAATGTGCATTTTTTTTACAACAGCCGCCAGTCATCTGGAGAATACGAGATGTATAGGATGGATTGGAAAATTTGTTTCCAACATTCTAATGGTTGGGCATCTCCAAGTTACTAATGCTACCAACCATAATCAAGCATGGCATGTCAGTTTAAACAATTCATGTGTGCTGTGTAGTCTTAAATGACTGACGGTGCAACAGTACCGGTAACAGTAACAGTATTCGGGGAGCGGCAGTGTGCACCGATCTGGGCACTGTATCCATCACACACATTGGACACCTCCTGAGTTACTTACGCTACCAACCATAATCAAGCACGGCATGTCAGTTTAAACAATTCATAATGTGTGCTGTGTAGTCTTAGTTGACTGACGGGTGCAACAGTAACAGTATCCTGGGAGTGGCAGTGTGCACCACTCACGGCACTGTATCCATCACACACACTACCACACCTACACACTACCAACCATAATCAAGAACGGCATGTCAGTTTAAACAATTCATGTGTGCTGTGTAGTCTTAAATGACTGATGGGTGCAACAGTACCTGTAACAGTAACAGTATCAGGGGAGCGGCAGTGTGCACCAATCTGGGCACTGTATCCATCACACAAATCGGACATCTCCAGAAGTATGTGTCCACCAAAGAGAATTGTGACGAGATAAAAAGCATTCGTGTCACATTTTTCAGGACAATTTGGGTGCTCTGCCAGCAAAAATTCGGTAAGTTGCCAAATTGTTTTTCAAACTATTTTGCTGTCATTAAAAATACTGATTTTTTGTAATGTGCACATTTTTTTTTACAAAAGCAGCCACTCATCTGGAGAATACAAGATGTATAGGATGGATTGGAAAATTTGATTCCAACATTCCAACAGTCAGGCACCTCCGATTTACTTACGCTACCAACCATAATCAAGCAAGGCATGTCAGTTTAAACAATTCATGTGTGCTGTGTAGTCTTAAATGACTGATGGGCGCAACAGTACCTGTAACAGTATCAGGGGAGCTGCAGTGTGCAGCAATCTGGGCACTGTATCCATCACACACATCGGACATCTCCAGAAGTATGTGTCCACCAAAGAGAATTGTAAGAGATAAAAGGCATTCGTGTTTGTCCCATTTTTCAGGACAATTTGGGTGCTCTGCCAGCAAAAATTCGGTAAGTTGCCACATTGTTTTTCAAACTATTTTGCTGTCATTAAAAATACTGATTTTTTGTAATGTGCAAATTTTTTTTTACAAAAGCCGCCACTCATCTGGAGAATACAAGATGTATAGGATGGATTGGAAAATTTGTTTCCAACATTCCAACAGTAAGGCACCTCCGAGTTACTTACACTACCAACCATAATCAAGCAAGGCATGTCAGTTTAAACAATTCATAATGTGTGCTGTGTAGTCTTAGTTGACCAACGGGTGCAACAGTACCGGTAACAGTAACAGTATTCGGGGAGCGGCAGTGTGTACCGATCTGGGCACTGTATCCATCACACACATCAAACACCTCCAGAAATATGTGTCCACCAAAGATAATTGTGATGAGATAAAAGGCATTCGTGTATGTCCCATTTTTCAGGACAATTTGGGTGTTCTGCCAGCAAAAATTTGGTAAGTTGCCACATTGTTTTTCAAACTATTTTGCTGTCATTAAAAATACTGATTTTTTGTAATGTGCATATTATTTCTTACAAAAGCCACCAGTCATCTGGAGAATATGAGATGTATAGGATGGATTGGAAAATTTGTTTCCAACATTCCAACGGTCGGGCATCTCCTTGTTACTTATGCTACCAACCATAATCAAGCACGGCATGTCAGTTTAAACAATTCATAATGTGTGCTGTGTAGTCTTAAATGACTGACGGGTGCAACAGTACCTGTAACAGTAACCAAGACATATATAAACATGCCAGCGCATTTGCACGCGGTTCTTGTTCAAATTTCGATTTCTTGGCTGCCACATTGCTGCTCCAAGCATATCGAAAACCTTTTTGTCTCCATTTCAAGACAAGAGTGATACGAGGACCAAGCGAAATCACACTCGACTGCATCTCGAGAACTTTAACAAGCATTGTTTCATCCTAAGTGTTCCTTAATCAAACGTGCCCACTGTAGAACTATATTATTGTATTCAAGTTAAATTAATAATCATAAACAATCTAGTCTCGGCAGCTAGGCTCGCGCCTTTCGGCGCCACACATATAATCGGTGTCGTCAATCCTCATTCAGTGACAGTGAAAACATATCAGATAATTTTTCCGAATCCGATAAGTGTGTTCCCGGTTTGGTGAAATTCCCGTCCAATGCCTTGTGTACAAAATACGGTACGACATGAAAGAGCCCACTAAAATATACAATCGTCCACATTGGGAAATCTCATCCTTTAAAAATTAATATCTTGATAGCATTTCGAGAAAGGAAGAAATTTGTGACGTGTTAGTGAATTGAAACCATAGACTTCATTGGTCATCACTTTGTACACCACAACCAAAAGCAAGGTGGAGTAGTGGCCATCCTCCTTTCTCCCAGCGCTATGCCCAAGCGGGATTAAATTGACGATATCCAGTCGAACGAACCCCAATCGCCTGAACCCAGATTGTTTCGAGTCACCAATATATATACTAAGGGAAAGAGACACCCTTGAACAGAAGTGATTTTCCTGAACGAGGAGATAAATAATAACACCTCAACCACCGTGCGCCAAAGTTCATGAGACTGCGGGTGATTGTAGAGCCAACCATACGCCACTCCATTGACATCCCTCATCAAACATCTATTGCGCTCGTCGGATACTCCAATCTCGATTCCTCTACTGATCTACACGCTGGTAAGGCCATTCCAATTTCGATATTTTTTTCTTGCCTGTTAAAAACTATATTGGTTACCCACACTCCTAAAACGCCCCCCCAAGCACACAAACACTCACCTGCAACAACTTACTGTGTAAAGTACACTCACTATCATATAGGTGGCCCATACTCCCTCCCACACAAGCACGAACACACAAATTAATTAGATCGGATGCAACCTGGAATTGAAGCCTTATTTGTCATATGTAACTATAGCGGGCGCTATTTTGCCAATCAACGAAAGTACCGTATGCCCGGTGAATCTGCTGGCCCAACATACTTCGATTCTTTTGTTCTCTTACTAATTTGTCTGTAACATAACTTCTCAAAATTGTCCCCGTTATACTGCTTTATTACGATATTCTTATGTTATTTAACGAGATGCTCTTTGGACCCCGATATATGAAGTTTTCTGCATTGGCGTGATTATCCCAACTTGTGTGGTATTCAAACTTTTGCCATCTTGTACACGAAATACCGTGTGAAGTGTTACGAACCAAACTTTTATTAGTCACCTATTCTTATTACACAAGTAGCCAAATAAGAAAACTTAACTTAAATAAAGTTTAGAATTAAAATTAAGGCATTTACTTTGTTCTGACCGGCTAACTCGAATTTAGGATTCCGTTCCCTTCCTGTTATGCTCTTGCATGTGTCAACTGTAGTGGCCAAGGCAAGTCGAAGGACGAACGGGACGACCCGACGCCGCCAGAAGAAGGGGAAGAAGGGGCGCCAATCCCTTTAGAATACAACCGCACAATCGAGCAATACATAGAGGAGTTTGTGAGCGATCATTATTGGCCCCATTAGTTTTTTGAGATACCGTTTATGTTCATATGGTGTACACACGATACTCCGTAACTTACTGTTACCGCTACCTCTATTTTTGTACTACTTTTGTATAACGAAAACGCCAACAAAATGTAATTAAAATAAATTTTTGTGTGGCTTTCAATCTGGTTGCGAGTGTGTAAATTTTTACTGTGTCGATATTAATATATGATCTGGAACAGAAGTCAATTATATTCGTATTTGATAAATATAAGGCAATGCAGTGATGCAAGTGCAAGAGCTCGACAAAGGCAGTATTTCCTCGATTCATATAGCGAACACAATTATTGCCTGTGTCATCGGCCTTCTAGTATACACTCTTTGGGTAGTGAGCACCTTCTTCTAAGTCGCAAGCAAAGATCAGAGTAAGGCAGCATCATATAACCTATATCTCAAAGAATGGTAACCCACCACCCCCTTGTCAAACTGATTGTTAAGTAAAGCGACGCATACAAAAATTGATTGGTAGTGCCTCGTGCACCCACCTTTGATAACGAAGAGATTATCCGAGAAAGAAGCAACCCCTTTTTGCTCCGAGATTGGCATTCCGCAGTGCACGTCATCTACGAAGATACGGAAACTACATCAGCAGACGTTATAGGCAAGGTGCCCGGTGTTGCTTCCGTCGGACGTGACATTTTCATTCCTTTTCAGTCACTATGTTTTACGTGAATAAAAAATACTTTCTTTAATATTTCACAGTCAACAAATTGTCAGTTTAATTTTATTTTTTTCTCACTGTTATTTTGTCAATGAGAAAGATTTGTTAGCTGGTCCGCGGAAATGGTGACATTTGGGGAACAGCACCAGCCCCGAATGAAGAAGACTAACTGAGTGGCAAACTCGCTATTAATGGGGAGCAATAGATAAATTGAAAATGCGCTGAACCTTTCAACTGGTGGAGGTCTATTTGCGTTTGCAGGAAATTTGGTCGCCAGCTGATGTAGGCAATGAGGTGAAATTCGATATGCGACCTCGTGTGTATGATGGTGTTTGTTTCTATTCTATCTGCAAGGGGAAAAGGAATTTTGACGAGTTTATGGGGTTTTTGATAGGAGAGGGGGCCGAGGAGAGAAAGGAAAAAATAGTAAACATTTTTTGTCGCGCTTCATTGGTTTTTTGGGGTTGCCAGTGAGGGTACACTACAAATGCCCTAACTCGGGCCCCGGTTGGCATACAGCAACGGGGGTTGGTTCTACACAAAGCTCTTGGCCAGGCACATTTGGGGGGCTAGGTTGACAGGTGATAGTGTCATGGATTTATGGCTAAATCTGTGCTATATATACACTGCTGCCTCATGTCATCTCCCGCCCCTCCAGTCCCATCCATGACCCTACCCCAGTACCGGCTGTACATGACACCCTCGCCAACCTCCTGGACAGTTCCCAGGGCTTTCAAAATCAAGTGAGCCCTCGTGGACAAGTCGATCCATCAGCTGGCACCCCAGGGGTGTCTACTATCGATACGAAACCACAAATGCAACCAAATGCCAACAGTATTCCCATTTGAGTGGCATCAACCCCCACTGTGGCACCGCCAAAACCAAGTGCAATATGGCCAATACAAGGTCAGGTGGCACACCCCAGCACCATCGATGAAGATGACAACAACACCAGGACACTTCACCATGCCACACCACTCAGCAGAACATTCGCAGGTGCCCGGCAATTGGATATGCAAACGACCCCAGAGTGGAAGCCACGACCACAGGTGATCACACAAACAATGATAGACGACAAATTCAGAACAACGAAGATCCACCTTATCCCGGACAGCCCACCATCCGCTCGGGAACCACTAGCAGCCGACATATCAAATCCCCCAGGAATGGCAAAATGCCAATATTCAATGGAAAATTGGCCGACGATGCTACTCTTTGGGTGCATCACATAGAAAGGGTGGCATCGGATAATCATTTGACAGATCAGCAAGCATTGACATGAGCATTATCAACCACCGGCGATGGTGCTGCCTGTTGGGTGGGCAAGTACATATCCACTCACGAGGAACCCACTTGGATTGAGTTCAGAGATGCGGTAACGAAGAGATTCGGACCACCATGCGGCAAAAACCAGCATTACGATTCCGACGTTGGCATTTCCAGACATGATGGCAAAATAATGAGGGCATCAATTTATTTGTCCGGGAGATGCTGGATATCGCAAACCATTTTGACTGTCAAGTCTGCGCTGCCGAGAAGACATCAGTCATCCTGGCAGGGATTGACCCCAAACTTTGCCACAAAGTCACCGCACAGACTTATGATGATTTTGAGGCGGTGCATGCAGTCATTATCCGCCATGCCCGACAACTTAGCAACAAACAACAGCTCAACGCAGAAAAATGCACATCAAATCCAAATACCAGCAGCTCACAAAGATATCAAGCACCCATACAGCTCCCCTAAAGCAATTGACACCCCTTTGACCACCCCTAGCAGTCCCAATAATGCCACTATGCCTCCTTAACATTACGACCCCACCTGTTATTAATGCAGAGACCGGGCACATTAGGACGAATTAGGGATCCTAGTGCTCAATGACGTTGCAATCTACTCCAAAACATTCAAGGAACATTTGGAATGGTTATGCACAGTATTCAACAAATTTCGGGAAGTAGGACTCAAACTAAAACTATCAAAATGTATTTTCGCCAGATACTCTCCAGGTGCTCAGTTTCATTGTTATGCCTAATGACGATAAAATTATTGCAATCAAGAAGTTCCCAATTCCACAATCACGCAAGAATATGTGCAGTTTTCTAGGCCTAACCAGCTACTATAGCTGCTTCATTCCTAACTATTTGAACAGAGCAAAAACATGCACATACTCACAAGGGAGGCTCACCCGTTCATCTGGAATGACGCAGCGCAGCACGCTTTTGAGGATCTAAAAACCGCCCTCATCACTCCGACTCTGCTACATCACTTTGATCCTGATCTACCAATCGAAGTGCACACAAATGCAAGTGAGCTAGGGCTGGGTGCCGTTCTTGCACACTGACATCTGACACCGAAAGTGACCATCCAGTTATGTACCTCAGCAGAGCACTTGCTCAGAGCAGAGAAATCGTGCCCCGGAATTGGAATGTTTAGCAGTCTACTGGGTGGTGAACCGTTCTTATTAACACCTCGTCAGACAGAATGCATGACTGGCGCCCACTGACAATTATATAAACAAAGGACACTCAAGTCGTTCTTCAAAAATTATGTCGGTGTCCAGTATCCACACGTGCGCTCTTCACAGGTCTACACTCAGCAGTAGCATTATTTCCAGAATCACATGGGTAGTCCCCATTAAAATTTCGGACAATGCAAAATTACTCTACATGGCCCCATTTGAGCTTGGTCCCGCTCCGCACAGACCATTTACAAATTCCCTGTCTACCACCAATTTCCTGGGGTAATTTGAACCACCATCACGGCCTTTGGCCACTGCCTATCCATTCAAGTGGTTCATTGCGACACCCCCTGTCCAATGGCAAATCAATCCTTCCCTTATTTTATGCTCACTCCTTGCCAATCCAGAACCCTCGATAATAAGATATGACCACCCCTCACCGAAAATGCACCCCCATAATTCGGCTTTATCTTTCCGGCCCCAGCAGTGGGCAACCACTGAAATATCACCTATCTGGCCTGTCCATCCACATTATGATAATCTGGCCTGTCAGCCACATGGGCAGAAGCACAATTTTTTTGCACATGTCTATAATCTTCCCGCAGAATTCCCGGGCACTAGCGTGCATCCCAAAGGCATAATTGTGTTCACGGATCGGGTCAAACTCAACAGTATTCATGTTGCACGCTTTCACGAACCTTCTGCAAGATTTTCAGAATCACCCCTTTCCCCTCTGCGCCTGTATCTCATCTATATCCGGCTAACTGCCTAGGGGCCATGCACCTGCAACTACTCGTCTGTACTCAACTGTACGACTCGTCGTAGCCCAGTTGGTTTAGCGACTGACTGTGGTTTCGGCGGTCCCGGGTTCGATTCCCGGTGCGTGCTCTCGAAAATTTCGATCCCGGGGTACTGGTCGTTCCCCCTCGCACAGTGCCTAAGCACCATGAGGGGGACGTAACTCCTGTAGTGCGGTTGACTACAGTTGATTAGAAACAAAAAAAACTATCGTCTCCTCCACCCCCATATCTTGGGCTGCCTCGGCTACACTGCCGTACCCACTCCGTAGCCGTCATCGAAGCGGCCCTTCCATGGCACGGGTTGCACCACCCATGCTGCCACCGCGGGGATGCCTAGCTTCGCTCTCACTCCATCCACTGTGGAAAGCTGTGACCATTCCCAGCTCACACGATCGGCAACCGCACCTGATCCAGCCGATCCCAATCGTGTTAGCACTATCATCGAATTGTGCGGGGGTCATTCCAGAAGTAACGAGACCAACGCCCTAGTGACAGTCGCTCCAGAGATCAGGCTTTTACTGGACAA
This sequence comes from Mycogona germanica, assembly GCA_034698785.1. Classification (NCBI taxonomy): domain Eukaryota; kingdom Metazoa; phylum Arthropoda; class Diplopoda; order Chordeumatida; family Chordeumatidae; genus Mycogona; species Mycogona germanica. The sequence continues at coordinate 8,461 of JAQGBY010008390.1, forward strand.
CCTCTACCGAAATAGCCCTGCTCCTTCTCTTTCTGGTGAGTTTAACTGCTACACGTTTGGTCTTTCCTGTTTGTTATTCGGTATTTTCTTTGTCCTTCTGCTGTCCCTGCCCATTGCATCCGCACGAAATGCCATCCCTTTTTGGATCCCCCTTGTGTGAATGCCCGTCCACACACACAACGGCAAGCTGCATCACGTTAATCACGTTGTATCTCTGTTTCAGAAATTTCTCATTTTTTCACTAACCCATTTCGAGTTGTGATGAAGACTGACAAGCATTTACAACAATCCTACCTCCTCCCTTTCTCTTATCCATCTCTCTCAAACCCAGAAAAGTGGTAAGCCCGCCATCCGCCGAACTTAATTTATTTCTCGACGCAAAATTCTTTTTCGTTCCCTATTGCCATGACTATTCCTGGATTCATTTCTTCGCCGTTGTATATTGCATTTTTTCATGCCTGGGGCTCTGCCGACCGTACTCCTCGCCCCCCGATTCTTGTTGGTTCTGTTACTAATTTCGTGCCTCCGTCAGCGCCGGAAGAACCGGCACCGCAAGCGCGTCAACCTGCACAGGAAGGGGCGACAGATCCAACGTCACTCCCGTCGCCGTCACCGTCCCCAACATCTCCAGGTTCGCATGTGCTTAAGATTTTTTCAAAGGGTTACTGTCGATTTCTGCCCCTGATTCTTATCTATTTGACGTCACTTGCACTGCTGGTTGCTCGTGTCTGCCATTTTTCACCTCGATATTGCACCGGGAATTGCAAACATGGTCGGCGGCATGTCAAATTCTCTTTCGATTATCTTCATGGCTTTGCCATATTGCTTGAAACGCGGAAGAATCAAATGACATATAATACAATACCCTCCCCATATCACACAGGGTGTCGCTATAAATAATAAATAAATTTCGATCTCGGGGTACTGGTCGTTCCCCTTGGCACAGTGCATAAGCACCATGAGGGGGACGGGACGTAACGCCTGTAGTGCGGTTGACTACATTTGATTAAAAAAAAATACAACATGAGTTTCTGTACCCCTCTCGGTGCTTAGGAATTATGTGAGGGGCACATTTTTACTAGTACCCCTGGATCGAATAATCAAGAGCTTACGCCGGGAATCGAACCACAGTTAACCCAACTGCGCTAAACGAATTACTATACGATTTCTATAGGATCTCTAATGATTACTATAGTATATTTTTGTAATGGAGGACATTTAACATATGTGAACAATATCAGCTATTGAGCCAAAACTACGAATTTAATTTCTTGCACGGAAGATTTTACATGAACAAATGCAGTTCTCAATTCAATTTGCATTGTTCACCTCTCTCATGTCAGAAGTGTTACCTTTGGTGACGGTTGCAGAAGGGCAATATCAGATTTGATGACCAATTTAGGAGTGTCTCTCCACACCTCGGACAAGTTGTAGCCAGCAATCATCCAAGTGTTTGTGTATTCAAATAATCCCAAATCGGCTGCCTAATTGAAATGATTACAAAAGCTTACTTCCGATTTTCTATTATGAAATTTTTCTCATTTGGATTCACATCCACGGATTGTGGCTCCAGATAATTAGAAATTTAAAAAGAAACCATAAAAATGCTAAAATGCAGGTATTATATATATATTTTCCAAAACATAATGAACCCTCCCAAAACCCCCCACAAAAAATGTGTTTGTACTTGCCTCTGTTATTATTTCAACCGTACGGTTGCGTTCACAAATCACCACAATGTTCTTGTTCCTATCTGGATTTATTTTGAGCAATTTACGAGATGTGCTTCTCGAATTTATCGTTGACACACTCGCACTGTCGAAAAACTTTTTCAAGTACTTGCTCAAATGTTCTTCAAAAAGTCCTGTAGAATGAAATGAAAATGTTAATCATTATTCGGCATATTGTCTGAGAGTGAGTTATTTAAAAAAATTAACTCGCCGAATCTCTTGTGCATCTTGTGTATCTAACCAGAAAATCCATCGATTAGAAACCATGCCTCGTAACGCTTATAGAAGAGCATCAAGTCAATGGCGCATCTCAAAACACTGTGAGAGGTCAAAAGTGAGATTCCGTTTCGTGTTGTGGCCACCAGGTGCGCTGTTCGTCTATGATGTCTTGTTCCAACCTCGAAAATTGCGTTATCGTCGAAAACTTCACACCTGGCCAGCTTACAGAGATCAAGGCGCCCAAGAATGGCTTTATGGTGCGAATTATTGTATCCACAAATGATGTGTGAGTT
>JAQGBY010008391.1:0-10701 GCA_034698785.1 Mycogona germanica
GTAATTTTGATGCAGCTGTTACAAATCCATATTTATTTAGCTGAATTGTTTTAATGGTGGAAAACAACTTCATTTACCTGTCATAGTCCATAATCGTGTTGAGCCGATGAGCAATGGTCACTACTGTACAGTCGGCAAATTCTTTACGGATGGTGGCCTGAATCAGATCGTCAGTCTCCAAATCCACCGCTGCAGTCGCCTCATCCAGCACCAAAATTTTAGATTTACGCAGTAGGGCTCGCGCCAAACACACCAGCTGCCTCTGACCAACACTAGAGGAAGTTTAAAAAAATGTAATGTACATCTCATAAAATTCTTAAAATCAACGAAATTTTAAAAATTGAGAGCTGAAGAGAAAAAGCCAAATTGCGAACACTGCAGACAAAATGATAGAATTACTAACGTACCTCAAATTCTCTCCACCCTCAGATACCTCGTGTAAAAGGCAATCTGAAAGACCCATAATGAAAGCCCTAAGATGAGCGAGCTCAAGCACTTTGAACACGTCCTCATCAGAGTGCTGGTCGAACGGGTCCAGATTCATCCGTAGGGAGCCCGAAAACAAAACTGGATCCTATTAAAAAATTATAATAAAATAATCATTCATATAAAAATATATTAAAAAATGAACATCAAAAACAAATTAAGATAGTGATTGAAATTGCTAACTTGAGCTCACTGACATGCAGAAATTAGTACCTGTGGAATGATGGTAAGTTTGGATCTAAGGTCATGTAATCCAAGAGTGGCAATATCGATTCCATCTATGAGGATGGCACCACCGGCGCTCTCGATCAAGCGGAACACAGACAGAGTTAACGATGATTTTCCTAGTAGAAGGGCGTTATAAAAATAAAAATCGTCCATGAAATAGGTACTCAAGTTGCTTGCTGCCCCATGGTTCACTGGTAAAGACAGCTGGTGGTGTTGCGTGAAACCGGTACTGTGACAAAATAAAACTTGACACTCGCATATTCAATATTAACAAAATAATTAGTAAAAATAACTGATATCGACAAGGTAATATGGCGAAGGTTTACCTGCTCCTGTGCGTCCAACAATTCCAACCTTGAAAAAATAAAAAGAACGGTTCATTTTTTCACTGATACTTTTATTTCATAAAACGATTTTTGAATAATCTGAAAACTGAAAAAGAAACCGAAAAAGTCATCCGGCAAACTCACCTTTTCGCCGCTCCTGATATTGCAGGTGGCCTTGCGTAAGACCAAATCTAGTCCCTCCCGGTAGCGTACACTGTAACCATCGAAGGTGATCTCTCCACGAGAAGGCCACTCAATAGGTGGCTTCGTTTCGGGAATGTTCCACAAAGCCTGTAACGGGGAAGGTGATCAGAAACTATTGCATAAACTTGCCAAGCACAATCCAAGTGGAGAAGTCCAGAGTTTGTGGTACAGTGATTACCTCTGTGGGAGAGGTCGTGTATTCCTTGATCCTCTCCACTGCTACTATGTTCGTCTCTAGTTCACTAGTCATCCTCACCACCCAATTTAAAAGGAATGTAATCTTAAGAAATGAAAACATAACATTAAATTGAAAATTAGTATTGACGTAATAACGCAAGAGACATTTCTATCAACTATTTATTTCTGAGATAAAAACCATTGAAAGTTAAAAATTCTAACGCTAGCGCCTTTGAATAATAGATAATACATTGAACTCTATTTTCTTAATTCTAAATGAACAAACAATAGATGTAACAGTAATGAACTCTGGATAACATAGGTAACTATTACTTTCTTTAAAAAAAATACATTCGAAGAAAAATAAATTGGGTCTTACACTCAAGGCATAGCTGACGGTAAGTCCAACGATTCCGGGATTTAGAGTCTCCCGACCCAAGACTGCGAACAGGGCAGCACAAAAGACCAACATGTTTCCAATGATTTCCAATCTCATACCAATCCACCTGGCAAAATATAAATGTCCAGTTAACAATAATTCAGCATTGGAAATTCGACCGCGTGATAGCCATCACTCGAATTTTATGCTCCTGCTAAAATATATTCACCTATTCGAAATGATGCTAGGATAATAGCAAATTTGATTCTCGTCGACCTTAACGTCTGACTGCTGGATAAAATGGTCTTGCATTCCGAAGGCTCGAATGGTGGCCGCACCGGTCACAGACTCAGAAAAATGAGAGTAGATGGGTGACCGGGTGATAGACTCCAATCGTTTTAGTTGTCGTGAAGTGGCCACATAGAACCTCTACAAGAATCAAAAAGATTTAGCAATTTATTATTCTAAATTACGATTTGTCAGTGAACTAAAAATAAAACTTTCCAAATAGATTACCTGCATGAAGTAGTAAACGATGCCGATGGGAACTGCGGCTGCCAAAAAAATCGGTGTTCCAATACTGATGACAACAATAGTTGTGAAAACCTGGCACCTGGTGGAGACAAATATTTTTATATAAGGAAAAAAAAATACATTGTTTCTGGCGATATCTAAGTCGGTGCAACTATTGCGCACTTACAGCGATCCGAGCCACTGCTGCATCACTTGCGGAATGGTCAGATCCATCGTGTCCACGTCCTTAGAGAAGCGGTTGACGATGCGACCGAGCGGCGTCGTGTCAAAGAACGACATCGGACCGTGCAGAACGTTGTCCAGGAGGCTGGCGTGCATCTTTTCAGCCGCCTTGGTTGTGCCTCGAGTCAGCACCAAACCAGCAAATAGCGCCAGGAGGGCTATAAAACGTTCAGCAATTACAGTCTGTATGTCATCTCATATTTTCAAAATATCAACAATTCTATAAATAAAATTAAATCGTTAAAAGTCGTAGAAGAATTAGTTTAGAATTTTGTTTGCGACACTCACTAAATAAGATTCCCAGCATTCCGAAGACTCCCAGACGTTTATTCCTCAATGCCAAATCTTGAGTACCGTCAGGCAACGGCTGATCATTACTCCAGCTGCTCAACCACAAGCTGGATCCCATGCTGCAACCATAACCGGTCATATATAGAATAGTCATGACGATAATTGTCTTCCAGGTTATGGAGCGCATGTAACCAATGTAGGTGCTCCACTCCACCTGCAACAAGACGCAGTTTCACTGGGATAAGCAGCATGTAAAACATTATTTAATATAACAAAAATACAGGATGATTGATTTGACTGCAATCGAGAGTCGGCAACAAAATCGTCGATAAACAACATTTATATCTGATCTTCTGAGGAAAAAGAGATGGTAGATTTGCGAAACACAAACGTATGTTACTAAATTCCGAATTTATTTTAATTTTATTTTTAATTTACTGTAGTGTAGTGTAGAGTAAATTGTCAACAGGAGTTTCTGTGCCCCTCTCGGTGTCTAGATTTTCTTAATTTTTCCTGAAGATCAGATATAAACGCTTTGAGTGCCGACTCTCAATTGCAGTCCAAGCAATCATCCGATATTTATGTTATTACTACTATCGGCTTCATATATACTATTTTGGATTATTTACACGGCCAGTCTCTACAGCTTCGGTGACAGTGAGGGTTCCACTCTTCGCGTTCTGGACGTCATCCTCTCTACGACTTTGCCGCCTTCTCACAGCACCAGGTGACAAAGTCAACGATTTGTTCAATGTGTCTTGCCGCGACAGCTGTCTTTCAGTATCAATTCTGCTCAAAGATCTGCAAATTAATTAAAAAAGACCCATTAATGAATATAAAACATTATAACGTTATGAAAAAATATATTAACGGATATTAAAACAAAATTTCGCATCTCCAACGAACCTCGCAAGCGGTGAATCAGACTCAACGGAACCAATCTTATCTAGGATGTCCTCTTTGAGGCTCTTTATTTCGTTGGCAACTGAAAGGGGACAATTAAGGTCGATTATTTTTCGCAGACGCCGAATAAAATCAGTACGAATATCACCACGAAAAATTAACATGCTACGAAACATAGCTGTATAACATGCTGTCTAATAAAAATAAATATCTGTGTTCGTTTTTAATGATTTTTCTACATGCGTGAAAAATTGTCATGAATAGATATAAAAATAGAATATAGTACGTACAAGTACAAGTAAAACACGTACAATGGTAAAATGATTAAGCACCGCTACAGTAAGGCCACTTGTAGAGCAGTTTTTGACAAGTGGCACTTGTTTTAATTAAGGTGTGAGTGGCATCGTTTAACAGGCCTACAACATGCAACTACAAGTGCATGCTTGCAAGCTCACAAACACTCACTACTAACCGGATCCGTTTAAGCTAAGGAAAGGCATCTGTATCGCGGAATCGATGAGCTCCAGCGAGAGGCTGCGAGTTTCTCTTAAAAGAGGCTGAAGGTAGATGTTATCAAGCGCTTGAGAGGCGTATATGTCAAAACAAAGGTCGAACAAAATTAAATGTCTCGTTCAACCACTTTCAGGTTAATAATCTCCAACTGGAATTGCTCACCGCGCATATGCATGCGATCTCTGGAAAGATCTATTATATTACGGGTGCTCACGATGAATTTTCTGTTTTTATTTTGTCCTAATTTTGTGGTCTGGCGTTAATCGCGGAAATGTTCACAAATCCTTTTCATTTTTCTTTAGTCGAGAAGTTTTCGCGTAATGCTTTTATTTTGAGATATATGGTTTGTGATAAGCAGACATGATTCGATTGAAACAAAATTAAATATTTTTGCAAAAATAACTCATCACACAGCATCAAAATGTAATAATTTCTAACTCCAAAAGCAACTTCATACGAAAAAATTTATGTTAATAATTTTCTTTTTACCTTCTTCGTCTTCTTCAGTTTCGTTGAGATATGTCACCAAAAACTCTGCAAACACTCCTTTCCTGTCCAAAAGTTCTTTATAAGTGCCCACTTCGGAAATGGTCCCTTCGTGCACGACAACGATCAAATCCACTTGCGGCAGGAAGGTGATTCTGTGCGTTACGAGAATCCTCGTCTGTGGGATAATGAAAAACAAAAATCTTTCATTTACTCCAGACAACTTAGTACGTTTAATAAATGCGTTTAGTTAAAGACACTTTCGCTGCTCGATCGGCTACCTTGTCTTTGAGCATTCCCTTCGGCCCCATGACATTGTCGAAGATGTGTCGCCCAACGTGAACGTCCACTGCGCTCAATGGGTCATCAAATAAATAAACTTCCGCATCGCTGTAAACGGATCGGGCAAGGCTGACCCTTTGCTTCTGGCCGCCGCTCAAATTAATACCCTGAAAGGAAAACAATTTTATCTACTGTTCAATCTATTTTTTAACTTAATTATGAATTTGTGTGAAATAATGTTAGAAAAAAAAATGCAACCGGAAGTTCGAGTTGCCATACCTTTTCGCCAATTTCTGTCTGATCGCCGCCAGGCAAAATCTGTAGATCCGGCTGAAGGGCGCAGGAATCTATGACGCGGTTGTAAAATTCTCCTTTGAACGGCTTTCCGAAGAGAATGTTTTCACGCACAGTCGCATTCTGCATCCACGCTTGCTGGGCCACGTAAGCCAGAGAACCCTAAGGAATGAGGAAATCGACCAAATTAGTGAATTTATGAAATAGAAACGAAGAAAAAAATAATAAACATTAATTGTCACTCACCGATGAGAACACCTTGCCGCTGGTCTTCTCCATCTCACCCAGCATCGCCGAAATTAAGGAGGATTTGCCCGCACCGACCGGACCCACGATGGCCACCAGAGCGTTGTTGCGGACCCGCAGATTGATGTTGGTTAGCACCGGATTTTCGTCTACGCTCCACGAGAAACTGGCGTTCTCCAAAATGAGTGGATATGCTGAAAAATATAATGAAAAATGACTTGAATATTATTTTCACCGTTAATTATAAAACAATTTTGAAAAACATACACCACTATTACATTAAAATGTCTCAAACTAAATTTAAAAATATTCCTACTTTTATTGTGGTCGTTTATAATGTTATCTGGATCCAATTCATCGCTCATCAAGAACTTGCCAATTCTCTTTATTGCTACTGAAGCCTGTTTAAAATATAATTGAAAAAAATATTTTAAAAACATGCTTTTTACTAGTAATACTACAAAATGTATCCCGTTGTCAAAGGTATTGAGACCTCTGAATAAGAAAAGGCTACGCTTGAGAAAGCAGACAAAAGGACAAATTACAAATACAATATTCGATGACCTGTTAAAATAAATAAAATGATTCCAAGTTGTTACCTGAACCATAGTCATGATAACCATGGGCATCAAAACAATAGGCGTCTGCATCACGTTGAACAGAGACAGGGATACAAATGCCTTGTTGGCGTCCAAAACATTTGAAGGATCCAACAAAACGTAGGTGGTAAATGTCATCAGGGTAACCTGTGAAAACACATTTTAATTCATTACACACCTTGTTAAAGGAATATAATTTTTTAGCGTATTCCCCAACTCAATAACAGAATTTTGATACTCACCAGTACAGATGAGGACATCCATGTGAAACTCATGGCAATCCCAAAATACGCTGCCTTTCGAAGAACGATGACTTCCTGAGATCTAATTCCATTAACTAGATCCATGAAACACTGTTCCCAAGCGTAAAGTTTTAATACCTAGAGGCGAGCAATATGATTAAAATAAAATTTAATGAGATGCAAATTTAAAATAAATTGAACCATAACAGATTTCATAAAGAAGCAGAAGACGTACACGTTCATTTACACTTCAATATTATATTATTTAATAACCTCACTTTTATGCCACTCAAAATCTCATTCATAAGTTTAATTCGGTGATCCTTCAATTTCATTTGTTGCGCCTGTAATAAGAAACCATAAAAAATGAGGCTCCGAGGTAAACGCAGGTTCCATTAAAAAAACCCACTCCACCACAATAAAAGTGCTTTCGGGAGCGAAAAAGTTCACCTGCAAGCGCTTGGCGTAACCGATGACGCAAGTGGTGAGCACGTTAAGCACCACCAGCACGCAGACACCTGCCAACACCGCCACTCCCAGACGCTGCCATAACAGGTAAAGGGCCACTGAGAACTGGATGGGCGCCGTCCATACGTAATTGAAAAACACGGTCACGTCCATCATGCGCTGGACATCCACCGCCATCAAGTTCACCACTTCGCCAGTCGTGTAGTTCCTCTTGGCGCTGCTGGAAAGGCGAAGCGCCTGCGCACCGAATAGATTAGCAGAAACCAATTAGATATTATTGGAAACCCAACGCAGTACCTCTTGTATATTTATAGTTATGTTATTTTTATCCTGACCTATGTTACATAATTTGGTAAGTATCTAGGCGGCACTCTCCAATCAAAAGACACTTAATTTTTTGTAACACATTTTTGTAAAAATATAACAGAATTAATTGAAATAGTTTTTTTGTTTATAATTATAAAATTATCTAATAAAACAAATAAAGTTAATGTTTATACTTGAGAGATTTGTAATCATTTGTGACTGAACCCAAAGAAATCATATTGAATTTATATGAAATTCAAATATTGAATATTGAATTTATATGAAATTCAAATATTGAATATTGAATTTATATGAAATTCAAATATTGAATACTGAATTTATATCAATATCATATAAAATTTTATTGAGTCACAAAATTAACCGTAACAAATACGTATGGAAATATGACTGCATTCAAATTGTTTTATATTTAAAAAGAAATGACAGACCTTCCGGTAAATAGTGGCAATAAGGGCTGAGCGTATTCGCATGGCGACTAAGTAGCAGAAATGACTGCTCCGAGCCATCAAAACAAGATTAACGATTGACACGGCTAACATCGTGAAGGCGTATACGAATCCTCGCCACTGTGGCTCATCGCTGCCCACAAAATTGATTAGCAAGCTGTAAAAAAATTGTAAACAAGAAAATGTGTCACTCATCTTTTGTCATTTTTCGATTTATTCAGTTTCATTCAAATCATTCATTCAATATATATTTTAAAATAATATAAAGTTTATACTTTAGAACATTTAAGCTCTACTTTTACAACATTTTAATTTTAAATAACGAATACAAATTATAAATTCGATTGACGAATTTGGCATATCATGATTTGATATCGATATCACAATTGTATATACCAATATACAATTGGCTTAACAACATCTTTCGAGGAGATTTGTTGTCTTTATCCATTTTGTTCTAGTTCTGTCTTTTGTACTTACTCAAGAATCATGGGATTGGCAAAGAGAAACAAATCCGAAATCAACTTGAGAACAGTTGCAAATATGTAAAGCCAGCCGAACGACTGGAATAGCACTTTAACGATGCTTGGCCCCTTGAGTCCGGATTTATCCTCCTCTGTGCTGACCTGACTGCGAATCGCTCTCACATGATCTCCGTCCGATTTGGAATAGTAGGCCTGATAATCGCTGAATGACGTCACAAAACAAGTTAAAAGCCAATTAAAACCAAACACTGTATCTATTTTAAGCTCAATTTATGATTAACTTGAAAAACTAACAATGCATAACCAACAACAATTGAATTGTGAGGTTTGTATTTTCTATGAGCAATGAGCAAGGATCTGTGAGCAAAGCGGTCTCCGAATTTAATTACCTCATTGCTTTCTTGATTTCCGGTTGCCAGTATTTGTTGAAGTAGCTGTAGACTTCCTTTGATGTGTCTGTCGGATTTAGAGCCCACAGATCTTTAATCTCTAGATCCTTGCGGTATCCTTTGTACACCATACTGTAGCAAAGAAAGAAAAGAAAAGCGAATAATAAATTTAAAAATAAATTGCCAAATTCTACCCTCATGAAGAGTAATAGAAGAAAAGAAAACAAAATAACTCCAAAGTCACCCTTGAACCAAACCACCTACCCATCGAACCATGTAAAAAATAACCAGGACGGAAAAGAGGCTTGCAATTCGGGACAGGGTTTCTATAAGTGAAACAAAAGAAAAAACGAAATAAAAATATAATAGAACCAAGAGAATACTACGACCGGCCCAGTTGGTATTGAGACTGACTGTGGCTCGGCGGTCCCGGGTTCGGTTCCCGGCACGGGCTCTCGATTACTCGATTATTGAGTATTGGTGATTTCTGTATCCTTATGGTATCTAAGCACCAAAAGGGTACAGAAGCCCCTGTAGTGCGGAGATTACAATAAAGGGGAACAAAATAAAATAAACGAGAACAAATCAACATTCAAATAATTTAATTTGTTTGACTGCTTGGCTCCGGTTGGTTTTTTTTTTATTTATTTTTTTTATTTTATTTCAGCGATGCCAACAAGTTGGTTTACAAATCAAAAGAAGTCAAAAAACAGGTAAATGACATCGCGAAGAATATTGGACCCACGCGTCGTAACCGACTTATGTGGGCCCTACAAATGCATGAAATACAAAATTGTGTACGTCGCCGCAAAGAAAATTGTGTAATAAAATAATAAATGTCAAATGTCTCTGTTCTGCAATATTATGACCAATTATTCAACAATAGTCTTAATAAAGTTATAAAATTATTACCAACAATATATATCCATAATTACATTCTCATACACAACAGAAAGTCAAAGTCGACTACTTTATACGAAATCAGTCATTATATGAATCCAACTTGTTAAAACATTATACAAAACCAAATTTAAAGTCAATATTGGACGGTATAATATTGGTTAGGGTGCCAGGTGAAGGTTTACCTGTTCCGAATAGAGGTAGTTGTCTTTAAGTGAAATGGGCGGTGCGTCCGCAAGGCACCCGAGAATAAATTGCATTAGTAGTAAGGGGTAAAAAATGGCTTCCATTACAAATTCCGAAGAATCGGTAACTTCATCCTACAGATAAAAATATAGAATAAAAGTAAAATATAAGAGCTTGTCAAAACTCTCCAGATCTATGGCGAAGAAAACCAGTACAAGAGTTGGCAAAATTAAAAAATAAAAATCCTGTATAAAAAACAAGAATGGAACTTAAAAATTATTATTTGAGGAATGTATGAAAGAACTTTATATTAAAAAATGTTGAGAATAATTTAAAAATAAAATAAAATTCGTAATTAATTGAAATTTTGTGAATGGGTTGAACCAAAACATACAAATATAATCTATGGTTTACAGATAATAATTGCACAATTAAATTCAAATGATTCAATAATTGATTATCAGCAATGTACTTTACACGCTTACCATATTGAATGCATTCAATAAAAAGCTACGATAGACGACTGCTCCACTAATTGCATAGACCAGCCAAAAAAACCACTGGACACCAGACGATTGGATACCTCGATTCCGTTCCACAAGGGTAAATACCAGAACAAGTACCTGAAATGTTAGAAAAAGACAAGGCTCCATTAAAATTGAGCGCCATCTTGTTCCGAAATTCCTATTTTCCTTTAAATTACAATCTCGGTGCGCAATGGAGATTCGAACTGTACTTACAAAAGTGGCCAATTTAAAAGAAGGCGTGACAAAATCCACATGCGGGACGGCAAACTGGTTGGCGTAAAGAACAATGCTTCCACTCAGCTCGCCAAGGGATAATAAAACTAGAATTGTGCAAATTAACTGTAAATAAACGAATAAAATAAATAAATTTGCTTTCATCGTGGATCAAAATTAATATTTGCCAACTATGATAAGGCACAGAATTTGGAGCGCACAATGCGTTAACTACAATGAGACCGAAGTATTCTGGACAACATGTATTGTAATACTCGTCGTGGCCCAGTTGGTTTAGTGACTGACTGTGGTTTCGGCGGTCCCGGGTTCGATTCCCGGCGCGGGCTC
>JAQGBY010008392.1:0-10701 GCA_034698785.1 Mycogona germanica
TATGCGATTTCATTGAGCCGTTCTGAAATTTTGCTCTGCACACCAAAGTCCAATTCTTAGTTTTATAATATAGGATTTTAGACATAAACGTCAATTGTGATTCATTGAACAAGACAACTATTGGTTTAAAATAATTTTCTAAACAATTTCTTAGAGCAAAGGTATAGGAGCTAATAAGGGCATGACTACAAGGTGCATGACTTTTCTGAACTTTGATAGACTTTCACTGCAACGTAATTTTGTGAGGCAATATGACATCAACAACGCATCATTATTAAATTCATTTTTATAAGAGTTTCTCGGGAAAATCTATCTAAGAGCAATCGTTTATTCGTATGGCTGGTGAAAATATTCGCTCTGGGACACAAACTTTTAATATTACGCTTTATTCCCAAAGCTTGAATCTACTATACAACTTCTACGAAGAAGGTCGTATTGCGTCTAAATTTTCTTTTAGATTGCCGTAACATAAGTACATGATAAAAGAAACAGAGTAATCTCTTCTACGCCGTGCGCAAACATATATTTGCAATATAGTTTCTATAAACACGGGCTCACATGACCCTTGTTCAACCTTAGGTGCTGTAGAAATTATTTTTGCTCGTACAAAACATATACGTTTTCGCATAACAACGAGCAACTTCTTCGCCCACTCTAAAACCATCTTCAAAAAAATAGCTTCTATGCTTTTGTTACTATTGTGTTTGATGGGCTATAAAACGGCAAATCACTACTTCGTCGTTTGAGCTCAAGATTTGGGAAGACACACTATAAACATTTTAAATATGATATAACAATTCTTTATTTGTTTAATCTGGATCGTACCTGTAAATAGAATTTATTTTTAGAGCAATCTTTTTTATAATTGCTAAGCACATTTAAAATAATTTCAGTAAAACTATTTTCCGAAGTTTTTAATTCACATTTCTCGATATATGATCTTCTCATATGTATTTTTTGTTTTTTATGAACTTGATATGAATGAATTGTTTCATAGTATTGCCTCCATCACTTCGTCGATATCTTTTTATTGTTTTGGGTGAAACACACACACGATTAACTTGAGCTTTTCTACTGAGATTCCGGTTCTCGACAGCCAACAGAGAAATTTATTCCAATGATCGTATCATTACGCGCATAATTTACACAGCCGTACATCTCCAAGCCTGAAGGCGTGTTTTTCATTCATAATTTGGAATGCCTCGAGTTTTTACGGGCGCACAAAGTACAATATGCAGGGCGCAAATTGCGTCGAAAAGCCCCACAAAACACTGCCAAGTGGAGATAACATCGGACGCTGGCTTTTAACGCGAACGCCGGCAATGTCTGGCTGATTTACGACGCCGTCGGTCGAGCCCCAATTTATGCGCAGCTTCGTAATTTCTCGGCCCATGGTTCCGAGATAATGTCGCACTTTGCACCCAATCTCCCAGGTCCACACACCGTATAATAGTACTGTAGCAAGGCACGCGTGTTTGGCTGAGAGCGCTATAATTACTTTAAAGATACGACGTTTTGGCGCAGCATTAGATCGTTCTAGCACTCTCTATAGATTTTGAGAGATAGCGCAGGACCTGGTGCTACTACCGTAAATGTGACAAAATAATGCGACATAAATAACTGCCGGATAATATATATGCTATTGTAATTTGGCGCTCGAGAAAATGATTTATTTTCATCTACAACGTCGAGTCTTTCATTTCACGATGTTGCGCCATTAACCATATCTGGTAAAATGTCGATAAACTTTGATGACCTACTGAAATTTACCAACGCCAATTTGGACCAAATTGAGCCCACATATTCAAACAGATGAGATAGTGGGGATAGTGACGAATAGAAAAAGTGCGTCTTTAAACCAGATTGATTGATGGTGAACTATTTTAGAAAGAGTTGCGATCCGTTCTCTTTTTTCAGCTGAACTTCTACAACTATTGAATACAATCCCATCCATCATTATGCCCTAGAGTGTAGAAACTGAAATGTTTGTTCAACTAAACAGAATTTTAGAAAAATCCTTATTTTCAATCACCACTTCATTTTTCAATTATTTATTATTGAAAACTGGTTGTTAAGGAGACCTACCGAGATTCTCGCACTTTAGCTGATACAACAACGAATGGAGTACTTAATGTTGTGAAACCATTTTTGAATGTGATCAATGGTTAAAAAATGGAGCATCTTTAAGAGTTTTCTTTTGTGTAAATTCTAAAAGCTTTTATTTTCAATCTTGCAATTCTGTCATACGGGAAGTAGGCCATGTGAAAGAAAATAAAAAGAAAAAAGACATTCGCAAAACTGAATTGTTCGGTGCAGAACATCAAATTGCGCAGTAGATTTTTATTAAACATTTTATTGTTAAAATTTCGTTTTTATAAAATTTTTAAAAATCAAATGCAGCTACTTGCACACAATAATATTCTGCAATGAATGACCCAACAGCAAAGGAATTTTCTGAACACATATCGTTGTATCCAATACTCCGATTTCGAATAAACGAGATCCCGCCCTGGGAATCGAACCCGAGAAAATCGCCCGAATCAACCACGACAATTCATACATGCTGAGGTTGTGCAGGTACAGTCGAACTTGTCGCAAGTCCAGTGTTTCTTTGGCTTGTCGACAGAAATATTGATTTTTAAACCATATGAATTTTTCCGGGCTGCACAAATTTGGAATTCAAAACATTTTCTCTGGATATCAGACTCGCTACTGACTTTCCTGTATGAAGTACGACGACGCACATTACATGAATCCGCCTTCGAGTTCGTTCTGCGTTTTAGTCACGATATCAGTTCACGTGCAATGAATGCAACACGCGTCCAGAGGCAGCTCTATATTCATTTCAAGACGCGGCCCACTCCCAGCATCTCGCTCTTACGTACACCGACGTTCCATTAGGAGAATCCCGCTTAGGCTACACGAGTAGGTCTGTAGGCATTCACTAATTGCTAGCGCAAACTTTTTAGTTCCCTCGAGCCGTGATCCTCAAGTATATAACGTCGCTTCGAGCAAACAGACCAACTCGACTAGACACATTTGGAATTTTAAGATTGCCTTTCAGCTTATTTACGATGAGCCTTCTGCGCGCTCTCCAGACCAAAAGACCCTTATCAATCCATATTACTTTTGCGAAAGTTGGTTCGTTTGTGGCTTTGCCGGATATCCCCTCTAATCAATTTAGCCAATGAGATAGACTGGCGGCACGTTTTGAATTTATTTAATTAACATTAATATTGTCTTGGCGCGCAACGAGTTTATCAGACTGCTGTCGCAGCTGAACAATAATCTGTGTCGCTCGCGTTTCCTTTTTTCTCATCCACTATTCGCAACTCGTACTATCACTAGCTGACGTTGCTATAGGTCAACGCTCTCCAAAGTTACAGTGACGGTTGTAAACTTTATGTATTCGTAAAACTGGTCGATAACAGCGGTTTATCGAATGACACATTTTCAACAGCGCCCTTAAATCGAATAAACTAGAGAGGCCGCACCGGGAATCGAACTCCGTGCTGTCGCGCCGCCAGTATGTATCTAGCCATTTGAATTGCGACGAGTATTTTAACATATTTGTATTGTCGTTTGGATGAGTCCAGCATCGCCCATAATTATTTTATTTAGAGTATTTTAACGACTAACTGACAACTAAGTTTAAATGAACAACATTGGATTTTACGTGTTTCATCCAATACTAGGAAAACTCAAATAAAAAAATATCGTCACTAGTAATGTTTCACCTCAGAAAAAAATATTGTTCTGATCAAAAGTAAAAAACTTACCAAGTCAGCAACGGCGGCGTTTGACACTGAATGCCACTTACTGTGCAATGCGAACAGCCAATATAGTCTGGCATTCGAATTTAGTTGAGGCACAAATTGATTGCAGCTAAAGGTTTAAACTTAATCAACCGCAACAATTCTCTAGCGTATTTGTTTACCGACTGTTCTCTAGCCAGCTTTTAGCTTAATTTGGGTAGCTAAATTTCGAAATTGTCCTAACGAATCTGCTGTCGCTGTCTTGCAAACTTGGCGAATTTTTTTCGTGAAGCCTTCTTTCCACTCAAATGCGCAAATGAGACAACCACATCGAAATTATATTTCTTGCTTCTTTGTCCACGATGCAGCACTATGCATAAATCAAAATAAGCAAAATAAACCCGTGTACTGCCAATAGATGGTTCACTGCCTGTAGAAATATTTCAATTGTGAAAAAATACTGGAAAATCAGATTATATTATTTTCTCCTTTTCCTTTTGATATGTACCTAAAAGTACTTATAACTCTTAGGCAAGTAATTGGATTGATGAAACCTAGCTTTGCGGTTTTAAATAAGGGGCAAGATTCGATCGTATTAACAATCCAGGAAAGCACTTTTAATCAGAAAGCACTCTACGTGATTGAGAAAAACAATCGTAGCAGGAACTTATTCGTTTTCCCCCCATTCGTCTAGCAAAATTTCTAGATTTAGATAAAGGAGTATAATAGGTTAGATGCTCATCAATTCTAAGTTTGCGATGTACATTGAAAGCATTATGAAATTGGCATTGCCAACAGGTCATTACTTAATGTGCGATAAAATAAGCTACATTATTTGGAGAAATGATAATATTACGTAAAATGTAATAATAATATATTCTCGTAGAAATAAATTCCTCAATTGCTGGCAATACTAGAAATGCTACACTAGTCATAATATGCAAACGTATGACGTATTGCATCTAAAGCATTACGAGTGAATTTCAGTTCTAGTATTAGGTTAAGAGAAACATGTATTCGAAATAAATACGGATGAGTATCTAATATACAATCATTTTCTTTTCATCTTGTAGGTTTTCCAAATTCCATGGATATCCAGGGTCCAGTGTTTATCGACGAACCGTCTGATCAGGTTGACTTCTCCAACACAACCGGAGCAAGTTTAACGTGTGCCGTCCATGGAATACCGAAGCCGGTCACTTCCTGGCTACTGTCATCCGGAGTCGTGGTCACTAATGTGCCCGGTCTGCGGGAAGTCCATTCCAATGGGACCTTAGTATTCTATCCGTTTCGACCCGAGGAATACCGGCAGGATATTCATGCCACCGAATACAGATGCAAAGCCACCAATGCCGTTGGCAGCATCACCAGTCGGGTCGTCTACGTCAGAGCAGGTAATTGTTGGAGTGATAATCATGAATGAAACGTGATGTCTCTTTAAGCGACAGTCTCATCTTGCATATATCCAAAGTACGAGTAAGAAGATCATCTCGACTATAAATGAGTTGTATTTTCTTGTCATGTGAAGCATTACTTCTTCAGTGGGTGTACAGTTTGTCAAGAAAATCAGTGCTTGGAACTTCAGACACCATTTGTGTTTCTTCGTGATTTATACAATAGTTGAGATTCAATGTCAATCACGACCAAGAATTAAAATAATAATTCGCAGGACAGCGTATTCTATTAATTCATAGGAAAACTGTTAACATTCACATATCATTTCTGTTTTTTGTGAAACTATAATTGAGGTATATACTAAACCTACTTAAATATACTCGTATATAAGCATTTTAACGAAAGTTCCTAGATTAATGAATGCAACCTAATAAACTAAACTAATGTTCTCCATCAAACCAATTAACCCGTTGATCAAAGTGTAATGTAGTGTATTCAACACGATTAAATGATAGTGGAAAATCTTATGACCAAAGAAAAGATCATGTACTGCAATAGCATATACTGTAAATGTAATCGTTGGTTACGTCTTAGAGTTTGTTTCTTGGTCTTGGACGTTCTTTATGGGATAAAGGATAGCGTAGATAATTACGAGCATTGCGGTACAGCGATTTGAGGAGCTTTTCAAACAACGGTTTCCAGACTTTCTGCACTCTTTAGTAATACGGCTACGCTATACTAAAGTATGTATTTCAATACATACAAGAAAGCGTAAACGAACAAGGAAATAATATTTGAGAAGAAAATCCCGGTTTCAGTGTTCATTTTTCATATATCCTGAGTTCTTTAGATTTGCAGATGCAAGCAACGAAACCTATTTGTCGTCATACTATCTGTTATTGCAATAGATCATCTCAATGAACAGAGAAACGTTAAAGATCATTCTGGATTTAAAAAAAATATATATATGTACTTCATATTGGTTCCAGAACGTTTGGCATTATTCCAATAATTTAATGGATCATATCCAATTTTTTTAATTGATGACGTCTTGCTCAGTCTGCCATTTACTAGTTTATGGCATTTAGGATCATTTTTTGGAGACAAAAAATGTATCCGAGCAAAAAATTTTGAACACTTAGCTTGAAGAACTTGATCCGCGTTTCTCTTTCCAGTGGTCAAACAATATTACGAGGTCCACGTTTACGACGATTTCGTCATAAGAGGCAATACGGCCGTATTCAAATGCAACATACCAAGCTTTGTGCGAGATTACGTGGCGGTCACTTCGTGGATCAGGAATGGCTCGGACGGGGCACAGCAGTCAGTACGACACGGTAAGGAATGTCTGCAATGTCTATCATACTGAGACCATATCCCATATTCAACCCATATCCTGATCGAGACCCGTGAAAAAGACTTTGTTTTCGAAAGCTTTAGAATGCTTCATATTTCTCAGAAGCATTTAAAAAAGCGTTTAACAGGAATAGAGCGGCTAATTCGCAAAACGTAATTGTTATTACTTAATTGTTGACGTTGCCTATTCGAACTATGTGGACGCATCTCAGAATCGTATAAATCCTAAAAACTGAAAACAAAAACCCTCTGCTCCATCGACAAACTGTTAGACCAATATGTAAATTGGGTCGAAACCTTGGGGTCGATCGGTTCTGAAAATGTCAAAACTCATAAAACGTAAAATTCAGTAATTGTATACGAATTAAAAAATAAGTTTTTCTAGCCTTAATCAACAACAAATGTCCAAAGTAAGTCTGCCAAGACATTGTTTTAATGGTTCTATTCTACGGGTCGATATACGTAAACGCAACTGTTTGGTGTTTTTGACTCAGCTCTTTAGAGATTTACTGAAGCGGGTAATTATCAACGACTTTAGCTAAGGCTCGATTGCGGCTGAACCAAAACATTAATCAGGAAACAGTCGCACCAAAAGCTGAAGTTAAAGAAAAACTATCGTTGCGCAAGTCGAGTTCACCACATTATCCATCAGTCCTGGGTCGTCGGATTAATCGAAACATCTTCTTACGCACGTTAATTGGTGCGTGGCTTCGACTAATGATTAAGAAATCTCTGTAACCTATCGTATATACAAAGCAACTCATCCAAACGCGTTAAAATAAAAAAGTGGGGGCTTCCATTCTTATTAAGAGACACGCGTTCAGTTTCGACGAATTGCTCAGTGGACGCCGGGTCTAAAGAGAATATATGGCGCCACGTATTGATATTTTATGAGAGAAGAGTTGGGTCGGCACAGCCGGAGACGCCGTTTCGGTGTTGTCTGGTAACGACGACGGCCAATTGAAAAGATATTGTGTGTGTGTGTGTTCTATTAATCGTGAGCGGTAATGACAGGGAGCGTGCTCTGCGAACGCGATACATGTCTATTTTTATTACGTTTCGTTGCTTGGCGCCTGGCGTCTCTATGTTCCGTCCGAACTCCCTCCACCGTCGTCCCACGCAGCCCATTTTTATTATTAGATCATATATCCGTTTCTGGCGATCAGCCATTAATCCGCACTCTCGGGCGCATGGGAAAGCGTGACCAGCGCTATTAACTGACATAAACTCCCGGGCCCATGCGGCGACGTCAAGATCTATCTCCATAAACATTTGGTCTCGCCGTTTGAGTTGCAGTCGCAGTTGATCTGACCGTTTTATCGTCTAGATTTTATATTTTCACTATGTTGGAAAAAAATACTTTTTAAAATATTTTTTTTCAAGTACATGTTCCGGAAGAAACATATGAAATTGTCGGTACTATTGTATTTTCTTTTGCATATATTCGACGGTACACTTTATAGGTCACCTGTTTTGCTTTGGAGTCAGACTGATTAGTTTTATTCATGGGTTTAAATAATTTTCTATCAAAATCCAACAATACAATGGTCCAAACAGAATTGAAAATTACAAATTTAATATATTTTAATAAAAATTATTTTTAATCACAAATTTGTTACTGGTTTGTACGATTATAGCATACGAGAAAGTGCAGCAAGTTGGTTTTTCCAATTCACCAAAATAACCCGACTATTTTTTTCCAAAACGCATTTTTAAGATAAGCGCAAGAAGCATTTACTCGAACCTGACTTCAACATTAGCCCGAACACTCAATTATCTATAATAAATACCAAATCAGTGAACAATTTGGGTGATATATAATAGCTACGTTTTTACCCAAAGCAATCAGAATTAATTCCACGTAGACTTTGTTTATGCTTACATTTGGGAAACTCTACACCTTTGCACTTACCAGCTTTGTGTGTTGCATTGATTGTAATTACATCAAGAGACTCAATTTTCCAATTTGCGAATGCATGAGATTTATTTTCTAAAATACGAAAATAATGAGACCAGTAACAACATTTGTAATTTATTAATATTTTGCAGGCATTTTTATTTTGATAGAAATGATTTAACAGTTAATACGAACGTTTGACTTTAAAAAAAGTAAAGACGCATATCAACATTTGCTGAAATTTATTTCAACTGCTCAAATTGTTATTTTTTAATAAATGGGATAGACCACAAAATGTTTGCAGAACAGAACAGAACAGAGCAGAAACAGAAGATTAGTTACGGTATTCTAAAAATAGTGATTCAAAGTTTGAAAACATTTGCTCAGGTAGTCATAACTTTTATGCAGACTGATTTCACTAAAACTTTCCACTAGCATTCTGAGGCTGTTTTCACTGAGCAGGGAGAATTCTATTTTCGTCTGTTGGGGTGATATCATTGGTGCAAAAGTTTCAGGAAGATTGCCACAGAAAACTCTGGAAGCGAATTACCTGGATTTACATCCCATGTATAGGGTAGTTTACGACGCAGTGTTTTATGTTGAAACGTAAAGGTAGCATAAGGCACGGATAAAAAGTTTTAGCCTCAAAGTGCGCCGAAACGTCTGTATAGTCCTGAGTGCACGGCACCTAGAGATGGTTGGATCACCTAGACTAATACTTGCGCATACATTACGGCGTGGTCCATTAATTACGCGCCTAACAGCATCTGCTATTGTTTAATGCGCGGATAATTGAACACATTAGCACGTCAGATTCGTGTATGCACGTACATCTGCCTGCTGGACCACTCGGCATTTCCCGTACGGAGGAACTACCATAAATTATTTTTGCCAAACACGATGGCAGTAAACCGCCTTTTGTTCGCTTCTGTATTACAAAGAAAATGCCGACCAAAAGGTGTGGCTCTCGGTTAGAATAGTTGCACCTGCTTCCTTTAGACAGGGTGCTTTACGTCTTCAACTGGTAATGCAGGATAATATGTTGTCTTTTCAAAGTCCACGTCTTTGCGATTTGTCGTGGTTTTACAAAGGTCTCTCTAATTTATGAAATTTTGAGACATTTTGGATGAATTTTCAAATTATGTTTGTTATGGGTGGCTGCCTAGACATTTATGTTTAGCTGATGGTAAATCGGACCATCATAAATACAATATTGCTAGAACTACTCCTAAGTTAAGTGATATTGTGTACTCTAAAATAATGTTGTCCGCTGAATTTAATATGGAATCATGCAGTCCAATTTTCTCGACCGGTGCGGCACTTCCCACGGCACACGTATTTCACCCGAATCGACGTTTCGTGTTTCAATCTGGTGTGTATTTTCGTCCATTACACAGAAGCTCTAAAATAGGACGCGAATGGGTCTTTTGACTTTTGTGCATGCGGGGGGACTAGACACCGAAATTGAATTTATTCCGACGGTGGTCCAGATCTCTTGGATCCACGGACACACCAAATCACCCTGAGTTGGCGCATGAATTCGTGTAACCCATGTTTCCAATGCGCTTGTCCGGCGTTCGAGAGAGTCTCTTCGGCCCGGGCTTGCATTTCTGCGTGCATGTCACGCCAATGCGCAGTTACCTCGTCCAACACCACTCTAGGAGTGCTGTTTATTGCGTTCTTCAGAAGCGAGCGCACCCCTCCAAAAAAAAGATGGTTTCCGCTTTCGGGGCGAATCAATTTTTGAATGGGTTTTTGCATCTTCCACGCCACGTCGATGATAAAAACGTTGATATGAGAAAGATGACTCGCGAAATCTCCGGAAACCTGGTTTAGTGTCCGTGGCTAGTGGACATTCGCATGCAAGTTAACCCCGTCGGCACACGTGTTTCGAATCAATGAACCTACAAAACCCAACGCGACCGAGTTGCAGAATCATCAAGTGTGTGGCAACGGCGAACTAGAAAATCGCTAAGATAAGCCAACGATTTTGTCGTTATTGGACAATCAGACACAGACTGACCTCGGCGATCCCACCAAGCAACTAATCTAGCACCGAAAATTATTCGCAGCTGTAGCATCTTGAATATGTATTAATTATTTCTTACCTAAACTGGATGTCGTATAATTATTTTAACGCAGGCGGCGTTATTTAAGTCCCTTGCTTGCGTTTCTAACCCGAATTTTGGGTTCAACTTCGAGTTAGAAATCTCTAACCAAATCGTCTTACACGTTTTAAGTAAATATTAAATGTTTTCTACCATTCAATGGCAAAATAGTTAGTTTGATGAAAAATGC
>JAQGBY010008393.1:0-10701 GCA_034698785.1 Mycogona germanica
GATTGCCTCGCAACACGGGGCATGAATATACTCGCTCCCCACCAGAGGGCAACACCTTCTAGATGTGATCTTGGTGCATTGTGTGATTGCCTCGCAACACGGGGCATGAATATACTCGCTCCCCACCAGAGGGCAACACCTTCTAGATGTGATCTTGGTGCGTTGTGTGATTGCCACCATCGAGCAGCAGCATACTCGGTTTGAGACCTCTTTCACTTGCCATGTGTGTGACGTCAGCGACGTCGCCTGCTTACTGGTTCAAGAACCTCCAGAGGTCTTGGCCAGGAATTGAACTCGTGATCACGGTAGCTCCTCTCTCTTTAAGTCGGTCCTTCTGCTAAAGTCTCGAAAATAGTATTTAGAAATGCGGTTGAAGCGCGAAGTTAAGGGTTTTGAATTCTCCATATGTGTTCCAACTGAGCGACGGAAGTACACATCGGGTGCCTCAACTCCGAACACAAAACATTTTTTTCCGTCAGTTTTTTTTTCTGTGCTCCGAATCTCGGTTCTCTGCCGAATCGCATTCGCGACGTGTCTATTCGCATCCAGTGATGACATGCATGTGCATTGCAAATGTACCGAGTCCTGCGCGCATGTATCTCGATTTGGCACAACTAAAACAGACATTCGTGAAGCTCACTTTATGCTTCATAATAAAACGTTTCGGACGGAATGTCTCAACTTGGCTCCTGTCTGACACGAGTTTGATTTGAAAATTTTTAGTTTGACGGCGACGTGCGCGGCGTTTTTTATTCAGATTTTTTTGTCGTCGTCTTCTTTTCGTCGGTCGAGTTAGGGCCAACATTGACAGCGTACATCCGCGAAACCAATGCCACCGTTGAAGCGTTCATAAGACACGGCACGGTAAAGAAGTGGTGCGGGGAAGCCCAGAAATGCGTTTAGAAAAAATCAAACAAAGAAAACAACTCCAGACGTCTGCCAAACGAAAAGCTTTTTGGCTTTGTAATAAGTCAATTTATTTTGTGGTGCGGGTTGTAGGGAAAACCAGCAGACAAGCTTGTAGACAAGCTTATATATATTCACAAAGGAGTCCATGAGAGATTTTTAATGTTTATGTCACCACAAATAAAGTATGTGACAATCAAAATTGGGAATTTTGATCGTGTCTGTTTTTTAAAATAGTTTTGTTAAAGTTAAAGTTTCATAGGTTACTCATATGTTTATTAATAAAAAATGACGCAAAGCCTAGAGTGGCGCTCAGACGTCCTAAAATTGATAGTGACTCATAAAAATATATCTTAAACAATATTTTAAAAATAATATATGACATAAACCCGTAAATGATTTTTTTGTCTGTGAAAGAAATTCGATAAACTTTATAATGAACGGTTTTCTTAAGATATATTTTGACTGTACATTAGTCTCAGCAATTATTTCCTAATTTTTCCGCCATAGGTTTTGTTCTTTCTGAATAAATCTTATATTATAATACAAATGCCTTTCTGTTCGAGAAATATCTTTCGAACGGCTAAACGGAATAAAATAAAATTTTACCAGCATATTTTACCTCCCGAAAGGTCGCTAGCGACGAAATTTCGGATATATATTTTCATTATTTCTTAATAAATCAACCGTTTAAAATTTCTTACTAATCTACTTCTCGCCTGAAAATCAGAATATGGCGTCTCCACGTCAAAGGAATGACGTTGTCGATTCCACGTGATAACAAAGCACACCAGATTACAATTCCAACCACATAATTTATATTTTCTGGAATAATGGTGCCACTCTAGCGTGCTGCGTGATGGGATTTGAAAAGAAAAAGAATACTCACACCTACACGTCCAGTGAAATATTGATGATAAAATAATTTTTTAAAAATGTAGCGATCGACCGTTTGAGTAAACAGTCCTGGTGATTAAAATGTGCGTGTATGCTCTGTACGCACGAATGGATAATAGACGAAACTGTTGATAACTGCGGTTCAGCCCTTGACCCAACAGTTGTGCGTGCCGAGAATATGTTTTACACGGAGAACATGTTGCACGCTATTCGCGGGTCACGCTATTTGCTGTTCTCGCCGACTGCGAATTCCTATCGAGACCCCTGAGTCCACAAATGCGGCTGCAGGAACTGATCTTGGGACGAAGGCAAGGCGGAAAGAACTGTCCATCTTCACAAAAGCTAAATTGATAGAATCCTAGCCGGCGATTTCAATGAAGTCCGGGCTAAGACTTCTCTGAGCCACTTATCGGCGAAAGGTGAAAACGTACTGAGATGGCAACACCAATTGCCAGTGCACACATCTCACTCTTTTATTTAACCACAATAAGGGTGCCCGGCTTTGACTGGGTTTACAGTAACCAACCACCAATGAAATAACAAATTAATTGTTTAAATTTACCGGCTATTTTACGTTTACACGATGACACGCGATGAACGCAAACGTTAAATGTGAAGTAACTCATTTTTCACGTACTATGTAATAACGTCATGTTTTTTTTTAATATTTAAAAATTTGGATTTTCTTTTTGGTTTTGGTTTGACATTTATTATGTCAAATTGACCGATGAAATCGACGATTGTTACCGTCGTGCCGATTACATTGCTGCCCCGTGTAGGGCAATCACACAACACTCTGTTGCTTTACAATTTGCCATTTCGGGGGTACCAGCATGTTTGCTAGAGATTCAGCACCTTCATGTCAATTTCATTGCTGTCTCTTGTGTTAAGGCCATCACACAACACTGCAGCTTTACAATTTGCCATCGTGTCAATTTCATTGCTGCCCCATGCAAAGCAATCACACAACGCTCTGTTGCTTTACAATTTGCCATTTCCGGGGTAATCTTTCTCGAATCTCAATCTTGGTTCTCTTTGGCTTTGGCATTCGCCTTCTTGATAATCTATAGCTTTAGATTATTAAGACACAGAAATAAAATGTAAAACTCTACTCATAATATTTTAACATGTCAATGCACTACAAAATTATTTAAAATGTTATTTAGTTTAATCATGTGTTGAAAAATCGCACATCATATCGAAAATTTTAAGTACTACATAATAGTAACCATCAAACGCCAGTTTATGTACATTTTGCCGGTAGGAGGCCATATAGGTGGTCTAATATTTAAATGAGCGACCAAATCGCGTACAATAATTCGCATCAACTCCTGAAACGAATGATTCCCTTTCGATGGAACGGTCTCAGGAGGATAGTTATCCAATAATGGGCGACGACTTCCAATTTACTCGAATATATATATCTCAACGAACACACGCGATTAAGTCTTGTTTAATATGGCTTCCTACAACCTGACCGGCTCTCGTCAATCCTTTTCCCCATACATTCGAAATCCGCGGGGGATTCATAAATGGAATGCGTTGAGCTATACACAGGTTGAGAAGTTAGTCCTATTCGTTCGGAGTCGATCGACCAGGACGAGGCTTCCGTATGCTTACATCTTCATCTGGGCTGGCGAAAGAAAGTGTGTGAGAGAGAGAGAGGAGAGGAGAATGGTTGCACAGTTCCACTTTAATCCGAGTCAATATTGCAAGACTCGGTCGCCCGAGACCAAATAATCGATAGATTTTCCGAGTTTCAAGACAATGATCGGATATTGGTGGTTACTGTCAACACGATACCTTTGGCGCGCCTCACGTGAGCGCTGCCTTCGCCCGAATGAGGCCGTCTTACCGTCCGTGTGTGACGTCAGAGAGTGAGACGGAGACGTCGGGCGAAGACGTCGAAACCCCTTATGCAGTGTGTGCTTGGTCGCGGTCAAAAATGCTTTTTCGAGGCCCGGGCACCACCATCACGGTCGATAGCTCATCGAAAATTTATAGAGGCGGGCCGCTTGGCAAGTTTTACACGGATGCGGATACGGATGCGTATGTGTACGGGTAGATGTGTTCTAAAAATATAATTCGGGGGACGTTGCACTCAGCCATTGCTATTGCAATATTTGTTTTAACCTGGCCAGGCGGGAGGGTGGAGATGGGGGTTACTGTATAAACGTAGGCTTTGCGATCAAATCCTTTCAGATTTGATTCGGGGGTTTAAGGGATTATTGTCGGTTTGCTCTGATAAGCTGGTTATACTCTGTATTAAGGACTGTGGTTTTTTTTTCGTTTCAAGCCGACCCCTCTATTTGTGAAACAGGAATTGTTTTTCTTTTCGGGTGCTTAAACTTTTTACATTTCATTGCACACGGCAGGGTAATCTATATTGTGTTTGGAAATGTAATCAATTTATTCATTTATCAAAATAATTGACGTGATCCGATGTAATGCTGAGCAAAGCGAATGTCTTTCCAAATACGAGAGAAATGGTTGATGAATGCCGAAAAACTATTTAAAAAAATGGGCGATTCATCGGATATTTTCGTCCGAAATGGTTAATGAGTAATTTTGAAATTCCATCTAATTATTCGAATCGTTAAAACAAATTCCTCCACATCTAGCTCACCTTTAAATGTACATTTAAGGTACATTGAGACATAGCGAATTGTCTTGTACTGAAAAAAAATGATCAATTCTCTTTTAAGCGATGTAAAACAAAAGTCATTCGTAGCAAAGACGATTTCGAAGGGCATTTCCAGTGGTGTTACGCGTACAATTAACACGAAATTCACATCCTAGTTAGTCAAATGGAAAAAATTCTTATTGCCACTGTTTTACAAAACCTTGTCGATAAATGGATTGTAAGGGTTGAGTTCCGCTTAATTAGAACAATTTATTAACTTTAATTAGCGCTAATGAGGTGATCGATGCGACCACGGTACAGATTTCGAGCTCGCCTAATGCGATAATTTGAGTTAATTAGGCGTGATCACAACGTTCGACTAGATTAAGCGATTTTTCCGCTAAACACACACTACCATTTCCGAATTGCTGGAAAAAATTCTCAAATATATTGTACTCGTATTTCCTTGCTCAGACTGCCCATGTGCTGTGTATATCACTACTCGAGCAGCGAAATTCAACAAAATAGTTTATGTATTGTTGTATAGTATTAACGAATCTCCGTTAATGAACTTAAGAAAACCTAAGCGAAATGACGAGTACCTTTATAGATAAAAATGGTGAACTTTAACGAACAATTTTTGCTGGGTTGAACACTCTCGAAGACAAGTTAAAAAAAACGGGAAATCCTATCTTCTTCCGCAGCATAGAGATTCAATCTACAATAGAACTTTTTCGAACGTGGGTTTATAATCTCTAGTGAGTTGATTATAAAATCGTTCAAATTCAATCTAAGACAAAATGGCATTGCCATGACGCAACACGTGAGAAGCTTTATGACGTAAACGCAACCTTAGACTTTCTTGGCTCGTTTCCAGGATCAATCGGCGCCGCTTCGGCCATGCAGCCAATTCTCTGATTTCAGGACGCCCCCTCTTCCCACTATAGGCAAATACGAGCTCAGTTCCCACTAACATTTCGCTATTCGAATCCATATTTCTTGAATGAATACCTCTGTACATTTGGTTTCATGGAACTCTTGCTTGTGCTTGTTCGTTCCGAGATTTTCAGGACGGGCCATTTTAGTATCTTTGATAGGACATGGTAATAAATTAAATATTAATGTGATTGTGCTGCCACCAACTTGTCTTCAGCAAGTACTTTAGCGTCTCAAACGAAATGAATCAGTAAGGCATTTGAATCGAGTGGTGGCAGCGACGAAAAATATGTAAAAAAAAAATCGACGGTGAATTGAACAGAGAAGCGACCGGAGAAGATCGGCTCCTAAGGAGCCGATCTTCTCTAGTGTAAACGCCGCCTTCAGCGAAACAGTTATCAGATTCGCGTTTGTCCGCCCATCAAAAACCGAAGTTCATCTGTCCCCGCAACTAGGTGCGCCATATACTTCGCTTGCACGAACGCAGCGTATCTAGTGAGTAACCGACGAACTATATACGTTTTCAGTTGGCGTCACCATAGCGAACACGACACCATATCTTTTATTGATTGACTTTAATGTTGGCGAAGACCAGGGCTCCAGTACTCTAGGCCATCCCCATCCTCTTTGAGCTTGCGTCTGTGCGCCAATGCGCCTATAGCCACCCGTAATGATGTTTCCAGACCGATCGTACATCAAGCGTAGTACCGGGGCTAACGCATTTTTCATGTAAGTGACATAACTTTGGATCTTTAAATTAATTAGCTTTGCAGATGGTGGCAATTTGCTCCATTTTTCACTGGTGATCGATAGCGCCACACACACGGTTCCAGCCTCCGCTGCTGCTGCTGCTGCTGCTCTTCGCCAGATCCTGGTTGCTGATGGCGAGGAAAACGGAGAGGTCGGCCAACCTTCCTGCCTGGCGGGCCGCACACAATAATGTGGCCAATATAGGCGGCATGCTTTATTCTTTTCTGCTCGGCTGCCTGAGGTGGTCTCTATTCTAATTGTTGATCGCGCCAGGTGGCGTTAGAGTCTGGTTGAGTCTCGCCATCTATCGGTAAAGGGAAGATAGATTCACCCCACCCTCAATCGTTCAGGCAAATTCGATGAAGTAAACATGTTTACGGGAATGTTCGCTAGCGCTCGAGCAAATCAGTTGGGCACAGTGTTTATATTGGGGGACACTAATGTTCAAATCGTTTTATGGGATTTCAAAAGAGGAACGATGAATCGAAGTTCTTTAGTAGTTTCTTCGAGTAAATAAGATAGTTTCAAGAATTGGGAGCCAGATATGGAAACAAATTCTGAAATATTAAGGGTTTTTCAAAGAAGATCGGTTTTGGGCGTCACTGGTGCTTGAGAAATCGAAACAGGGGGTGGGCAGGACACCCCAAGGGGAGGATAAAAATAATTTGGCACTTTTCGCGGTACGGGTATAGATCTTTTCAGTAACTGCAAAAGACATATGCAGATCCAACTGCACTCAAGCGCCTACTGATCACGTCTGAATGCCAATTTTGTGTCTACATTGCGGCAGTGGATGATTAGTGAATGGAGAGATGCTCGCGTTTTCAAATTAAAAATGATATCGTTCCAATTGGGCCTGTGCTAACACTAATTTTCGAAATAAAAACGCTCACCCGCGATGCTCCGCAGAAACTGTAATTGCCTCTACAATATGCGTGTTCAGTTTGGAAACCGTTTCTTCCTTGACATATTTTCTGCGTGTTCCCAAGACCCTCGCCTTGAAAAACGCCTTTGCCAACCAACTACTGAGAGTCCAGCTGTATCAATAGATATTTGGTTACGTCTCTTTCAAGTATTGTTCCTCCAAATTCAGAATGTTTAAATGACAAATTGTAAGCACAATGATGGGTGAAAGAAATTAAAATAAGATTTGTTGGATTATCCTATTTTGTAATTATTCGAGATACGATTGTAATGTAATTTTGAGAAACGAATGTAATTTTGAATAAATCAATACATTTATAATTTTGGAAATGATAATTTTTAATTTTCTTTCTCTTTCTGTAAGGCTCTCTCACTTAAAATATTAAAAGTCCATACTATACGCGAGATTAGATTAAGTTAAGAATAAGATATTATGTGTTCCTCAGTAGTCTAGTGGTTAAGGTGTCGGATTGCTAATATGTTGGTTTGGAGGTTTGGGTTCAAATCCCGGTGGCGGAAGTTTTTTATTGTCGTTTTTCGAAAGAGAGAATAGTCAGCGTTATAGGCAAGTTTCCAAGTTGAGTTAAACAGGTGTGAGGCAGGTGGTCCAATTGGTTTGTTGCTGGATTCTACAAATGTCGCATGGTGGTGTGTTTGAGTTCAAATCTGTCTGGGAGTGGTTTGTGTTTTTTTAAAAAAAACTCATCTATTATTGTTTTTCGAAAGAAAGAATAGACAGCGTTATAGGCAAGTTTCCAAGTTGAGTTAAACTGGGGAGAGGCGGGTGGTCGGTTGCGTATAAGTTGTAACTTGTATCTTACATGTATCTTGCCTAATGTGCCTCTTTTAGTTACCTTCGTATGACGTCATGATTCATAACATATTGTAATTGGTAACTTCTTTATTTGTAGCTTTTTATCCTCTTTGCAGTTACATATTTGTTTATTCCAGGACTGATGAATTTTGTTTCATACATGAATACTGCGACTGTATGAAAAGGTCCTCCTACAAGGTGTGAGGAGGATGCAACGTGGAGAGAGAGGAATTATCGCCGACTCAAACGTTTAGCATCCATTGGATGGCCAACAAAAAATATGTATTGCAGCTCTCTTGTAATTGGTGATTACATACATCCATACTGAATCCGGTATCTAGTCAATATACTGTGCGTTGGGGATGGTGAAGGGGGCGTGGGTGGCGAAACATTTCAGAGATTTTTGTTGAATGCGAATCGTGTGTTCCATTTATGAATTAATGTCGGAACGATCAATACCTGGTTGCCTATACATGTATGTGCGTCGAGTAGATAAATTTAAGCCGTAGCGTGAGCGAGAGAGAGAGAGATATATATATAGAGTATACGCTCGTAAATTGCCGGAGCCTAATCCACAGAGTGACATTCACCCCACTCCACCCCCACTTTCGCGTCGAATTGATGCGAGCATTCGCATCCAACGGTCTATTCAGGCCGAAATGTACCGAAGACTATATGCCCGATATTTGATATCCTCCGGAGATCCTCATGGACGTAACGCAGTGACACGAGGTGACGCTCATTTCGTGATTTAGCAGCCGACGAAGTGCGTACCTTCGCTAATTCTCCAATCATCGGTCAACTATAACTGTAAAACGCCAACTGATTATCTGGAAGGCCACCAGTGGGCCCCAAAAACTGTATTGGCACATGATATATTAATATGTTAGCTGTATCGTGATGTAATGGTAATTTGGTTTCAAGTGACGCCACTGGTGGCGCATTCAAGTGACCTGGGTAGTAATTGTCATCTTTAGCGTAAAGAACGTTTCATTTCCCATTTCGAATCGCTAACACTATCAATACTTGAACTGGTAGGTGGATCATATCGATGAAGTTGCCTGAAATATATTAAAACTTTTCAAATGATGTGAAAAACACTTATTTACGACTTTTAGAATTTGCACTATTCAACCTGCTCTCGAATGCTTACAGCGGTAAAAATATTTGTGGAACAGCTTTAGTGATTTGTTTGGTGGTCGTATAAGAGGTCGTTATTAGCGTATTACATGTCTTCAAGCGTGACTAGTCAATGGCCGCCTGAATATAAAATATTGATTTTGTCTCGTCTGGTTCTGTATGTTTCGTTCAGATGACATTGGATGGCATGAGGTCCAGTCCCTGGGTGCGGTCCAGTCTGGTGTTCGCGTTGGCCCTGCTCTGCTACTACAACTCGCTGCGATGCGGCTTCGTGTTCGATGACGTGTCGGCCGTCAAAGACAATCGCGACCTGCGCCCGCACACCCCCATCTGGAACCTCTTCAAGAATGACTTCTGGGGGACGCCCATGTACAAGGTAAGACATTGACCCGTGTAATCTTTCAATTGCCCCCGAAAATTGCGAAGTATGATCTTGAATTTTATAACTTGTATTTACTTTTTGCGCAGCATGTTGTTGTGGTCAAAGACAAGTTAAAGACGAACTCCTTGATCGATTTAATATTAAAATGTTTCCATCTCGCGTCACAAAATTGAACTGTCATTGTACCAGATCTCACTTATGAGATGCACCATAGATTTACATGTAGAATGTAGAGAGCCATGAATAACATGAGAAAAACCCAGGACACACCTCTGTAGTCGGCCACCTGTTTTCCTATTTTTGTTTGCATTTCAATCTATGCAAATGAGAACTCGGAACGAAAACATCTTTATACGTTTCTCTCGCCAATCCCTGTCTCTATTCCTCGGTCTGAAATCACTCGGCCCTCTAAACTCGAAAGAGTTCTAACACACTATTTCATCATCGTGTTCACCACCTGCCGACACTCATGTAATCATACCTTTTCGTTCTCGAGCAAAAAAAAAAAAGAACGTCAATATCAATCGGGTTGTCCTGATGCGATTTCCTTAAAAAAATCTCAGATATTGCTCACGCTTGGTCATAACTGGATTGAGGGCACGCCCTGGAGCAAGATCTTGCGAGTCAATCTCGCTAGTTTAGAGTGGGAGGCCACGTTGAATGCCTGAGACCCTGTGCCATCGTCACCATTCCTCCCTGCTTCGCCCACGCACTTGTCTTTCACCCTTCTCTATCCCGCGATTGGCCATCCCCATGCCCGTACTATCGTTCCAACATGTACTATCGCTCGCATTGCTTTTCACCAGATGTAGAGATCTACAATGCGTACCCTTCCAATGCCTAGTCAACTGAGACCCCGGCACCGAATTCTGAAATCCAAAAATATATTTCATGATTTTCACTGTTTCATTGCTCCCACTTTTTTCTTTATTTGGTCTGTAAACTTCTGTCGGATTTCAAATTGATGAGTGGTGAGATGTTAAAGATCAACTAATTACATTTAACATCAATCTATTTGTAAAGGTAGAGTACAGATATATATTAGACGGAACCCTCTAATGACGCATTTAGTAAAACCTCTTGTTTTTCATTTCGAGAAAACCCTGACTTACTAACTTACTTTGTAATTGTTCAATTCTGAACAAATCCTGCGAAACAGCCTAACGAGATCCTTATGAACTTTGCAACTGCTGAATCTTCAACAATCCTGCTAAACCACCTAATGAGTTCCTCATGAACTTTGTAATTGTTCAATCCTGAACACATATTCTGAAATTCTGAACACATATTCTAAACGGCCTAACGAGTTCCTCATGAACTTCGTAATTG
>JAQGBY010008394.1:0-10700 GCA_034698785.1 Mycogona germanica
TTACGAATTTCTCTCGCCCGAAAAATTCCGAAGGTGTCGGCCGGAATCGAAACCGCGATCACGGGCCAAGAGGCGAAGATTAAACAGTCAATATAACAAACAATCAAAGTATCGATTTGACCGAAACAATTATTCTAAAACCGTGAACCGTAAAACCGTGGGAATCCGTGATGCGGTGGCCCACGAACACCCAGGGGTTGCCAACTCCCTAACGGGAATGTTTCTTGTGAACCGAAAAAAAATAACCCCCCTCCCCAATCACTTTCGGGTATAATTTCCCAGCATGCATGCTATTACCGCACCTATATATCCTCGTTTACCATTTTGTTGTTTTCACCGGTTTCGAACTGACCAATCAATCTAACTACTTCGTACTAGTTGGACACTGTGACCATAGGGTGTGTGTGTTAGACCAGTAGTATTAAGGGGATCGGCAGGGGTGAGGAGGGATTTCCAGGAATCGATATCCTTAACGACATATTTGCTGTCGCCAGCCTCATTTGAATGGTTTTGCGACGGTTTGGCCTACATTACGCTGGTTAGACGACAAGCGCTTGTTTGTCAAAGTGTACGTTTTACCAAGTGGCTGCATTAGACAAATCAATTCTTGGCAAAATAGTTTACAGTAATAAACCACGGATTGTTGTTCTGTGAAGAAAATGAAAATAGAATGATGGATTTAAATATTTTTTGTTGATAGCACGAGTATATTGGTACATATATTTCTGAGACGTTGTTCTTCTATGAACAACAACGATTTATTTATCTTTAAGCAGGAAACGAACAGTCTTTTTTTTATAAATTTCATTTTTGCTTATGAATATCAGGGGAAGCACTTCAGATCTTTGTTTCTGGTTGTGCTAATGTTGTATTTGGATCGTCCAAAGGTGCAATGAGATAAAAAACAAGTGAAAAAACATCTTGAAGAATTTTTTTTTACCCCTCTGTGCTTTTTGGTGTTTGTTTGCCCATTACATATTTTTTTATTCGCACACCTCAAGCGCCTGACCGTTCGGCCACTTTGTCGGAACGACCATTTGACGTCGTTACACATCCAACATAATAATGGTGGTGCGCAGATGCAAATGGTTAGTCGTTGTGACTATAGGCCAATGACGCAATTATACGGAACGTCTCAACTAGTGGCAGATAGAGAGAGAGGTCCACCGGCGGAATTACTCTTCCCCCAAAACACACTCTTTGATCAGTGACCACCGAACTTTACAAATATAATTAATGGCCTGTTGCACGTTGCAACCATATATTGTATTACGTTCACCGAAAAATGAAACTTTTAATTAATTTTTTTTAAAATTACGAAATAAATCTGGGCGGGCAACTTTTCAAGATTCTGAGACAATCTTAAAATAGGCATGGAAACTTAAATGTTCAGCTAAAATGTGTTAACGTGCTTGCCTTCAATGCCCGTTTCGCGGTTTCGATTCCAGCCAGATACGTTCGAAATTTTTTGGGCACGAGAAATTCTTTCGCGCACCCTCTTTCGGAATGGAAACATGATAGGATATCAGGACACATTAAAGATCACTTTCCTAGGCAGCCTAGGTTACGCAAAATTACCAGCTCGCCCCTGGGTAGATTTTGAGCATTAAATGTTCCGCCAAGTCATCAACATAAACTAAAATTTGATTTATCAAATGAATCTCGAATCTTGCTCAATGAATCTCGAATCTTGAATCTTGCTCAATGAATCTCGAATCTTGAATCTTGCTCAATGAATCTCGAATCTTGCTCAATGAATCTCGAATCTTGCTCAATGAATCTCGAATCTTGAATCTTGCTCAATGAATCTCGAATCTTGAATCTTGCTCAATGAATCTTGACTAAATCCAAGTCCGCCAAGCTCTTGTAATTATATTTCTTTTTAAAAAAATGTTCGACATAAATTTCAAATAATCGAAAATTGTTACGCTCCTTTGTAACTGAAGGGAAAATGTAAAATAAAATATTCATAATAAATTCATAACGAATTCATAATGAAATAGGGGTTGTCTCCGGGACAGCACCGGACGAAAATAGACGACCAGAGTCGGCGAGAAACTCTCAAATAAAATAATAGAATACTACTGCAAAATGGACACAAATAAAATCGCATTTTGTTTGCGAATGCAATTCTAAACCTTATCATTTGATCCAGTACCAATATTTATTTTTTACAATTGGCGCTATTCTTTACCAGATTAACTTCAAGCTCAAATCAATTTTCGTAATATCAAAAAATGCGAAGAAAGTTGATAATTGAGAAAAAGTGGTTGTGGTTTGAAAGAAGGTTTACGAACCGCCGTTGTTCCACCCATAATATATGGCATCTCACGCGTTTGAATACATCACTTTGCCTACTAACGGTGTGCTAGGGGTGGAGGAGTTGGTGGGGGGATTGGGGTTTTTTGGGTGTTTTGGGGGGAGTCGTATTCGAGACGCGATTGACCTAGAAAAGTGCCGACGCCGCATCGGAAAAGTAGGACATCAAACTATAGAAAAGTGGAGCGATTTTTTTTCGTCTTCTCCGTTCTCGGCACGGCTGTACGCCCCGGCGCCGACTGCGCATGCGCGTGAAAGGGTCGTGTTTGTTGTGTATATATTTGCTCGTCCGTACGCGTAACGTGTGGAGGTGTGTTTGATGAGCGGTCGAGGGCTCGGGTCGAGGTGATGTTCGTCTCACCTTGGCGAGACTTCGGCACAAGACGAGATGGATTCTCGACTTCTGAGATATTTGTTAAGGAGGTCCACCAGCGTTGTTCGCCCTAAACCTCTCCACCCCTCAGGAGGCGACCTGATAATTTTGCCTAGCCCAGGCTTAGTATAAGCTACCTAGGTAGGGATCTTTAACGTGTGCCTGACATCGTACAGGCACGGCTCCCACGGCTTTACTTCCATTCCGAAGGAAGGCGTGCGTAGGAATTTCTTTCGCCCGAAAAATTCCAGAGGTCTCTGTCAGGAATCGTACTCGCGATCACGGGAATAACAGCTCGGCACGCAAATCAAGAAATCACGAAATCAAGAAATCATTACATGATTCTCGACTTGTTCTGTCCTAAACTGGACCTTCGAGACGAAATCAAGAAATCATTTCTCGTCTCCATTGGCTGTTCCCATGTTGAATGAACCTTTCTTTCAGAATCTCTCTTTAAGCGGTGTCGAACGCTTTCTATGGATTCTCGTGATCGCGGGTTCAATCCCGGCCGATCTCTTCGGAACTTTTCGGTTGAAAAACATCCTTGGCAGCCTAGGCAAAATTTCCAGGTCGACCTCCCTCCCTCCTTTGGGGACCTTGAGCCTAACAATGCTAGTTTCCTCCTGAGCAAACATTTTTTCATCGTCAATTTTGGACTATTTGCTCATTTTTGACCTTCACAGCATCGTGTATTCAAAAATGTCCGTCAGCTAGTGTCGGACCGTCTGGACACGGTGACGTCACTCACTTCGTGTTGCAGTGTAGCTTATCGCACGTAAAAATGGCGACACCATGATACCGGAAAAAGAGAGACGTTGCGAGCGCCATATTTTTTTTATTGGCATGTTAACTCAATCGACAAACTAGGTTCTGAAATTTAATATATTGTTGAACCACGGACCCCTCCCGGTCTGGACGAAACTATATTTTTCGCAATTACCAGTTCTAATTAAATAATAGTAAAATAATATTATAAAAGCGAGTTCGCCGACTGAGCATTACCATGTTTAACCCTCTCTCTCTGCTCGTCCGCCCTAACACTAATTGACTAGCAATTACAAAAATCAATATTTTGAAAAAACTAATTGAAATTGGCGGAGTGTTGCGAAACGATACACGAAGGAGGCACAGGCAAAAATAATTAGGTAGTCGTTCACTAGATTTATTTTCCTCTTTTACCCTGAAGTTAGCCATTGCGCATCGTCAACATGGAGTTACTAAACGGGTAACAATATGACGCCGAATATGACATTAGGGGTGTTAAGATGTTAAATCAAAGTGTCAAATCACTTGATATCGCCGCCACCAGCAGTCGATGGTGGT
This sequence comes from Mycogona germanica, assembly GCA_034698785.1. NCBI lineage: Eukaryota > Metazoa > Arthropoda > Diplopoda > Chordeumatida > Chordeumatidae > Mycogona > Mycogona germanica. Next base: position 4,016 of record JAQGBY010008394.1, read on the forward strand.
ACCATCAATAACGATATCGACAAAACTAGTTGGACGCTCCAGTGGCCACTGGTCACTTTAACCTTATGCAATCGCCATATTGAAACATGACCCACGATCTGGGTGCGACAAAAATGACACAGCGTCATCTAAGGTTAATTCTAGGGGGGTACGAACTGACTTTTTGCGACTTGTACGGACTTTTGTGCTCAGGAGGATATAAGATCGTAGAAAATTAATATTTTTTGCCGATAACAGCTTACGCGAAAGTAGTTCAAGTTCGTTGTGGTTTTATGTAGGTCTCCTGCCTATGTATAGTGTAGTGGCAGCATTTTCTGATAAATTCATCACATCTGTTAGTGCGTCGTTTGTCCCATAAAACGTCAATAAAACATCTGTCTATCGATGCGTTTTTGGAGCCTTATCGATGCCAGTGTTTGTATACCCAGGGGGAGCCACCGCAGATCGCAGCGGACCCATAAAATAGAATGGAAACTCCGAATTCGTCGGTAACTGAGATTTGGCGATTTGAATTTAAGTTTTGCGATTTTCTAGAGCTGAAATGGGCTTCTGAAAATCTGAGCTTAATAAATCCACTTGCAGCATTTCACGTTTTGCTTCATGTAAATGTTAATTTATTTTGATCTGACGAGGAAATATTTCAATATTTGAAATATTTGATATTAATTAAACTCACCCTTGTGTTTGGGAGAACAAAATGACATTTCGATGAAGCGAAACGTGTAAATAATTCTTAAGGTTCTCTCTCTATACTTCAACATGTTACACAGTTGAATGGAGTTTAAATTATTTTCTTTCTACGTTTTTATTGCACCTGACATTTGTTGTTAATCTCTTAAAAACATTCAAGAGTATATTTTTTAGACTCTTTTAAAAGACGTAGAAAGGCTAGAGCCTTGCTAGCTTAACTACACTGCAAAAACAAAATCTCATTTTTAAGATGCGAAAACAGCTAAAAATGGAGTCAAGGCAACTTAAATTAATTAAATCGTCTAAAAAAATGCAGCTCCGTCTCATTTTGGAGATGGCCGAAATTGTCGCCGTCTCGTTTTTGAGATGGTTCCTTTCTAATACGTTTCGTTTTTGAGACCAGGGGGGGTCACAATTTCAAAGACCATTGATCCCAAAGGTATTTGCAAACGAGATTATTTAAAAAAAGTATCCCAAGTATCTCGTTAGGCGCACAAAAATTGAAAACGAGACGTCAAACGTCTCGTTTTCATTGGAGACGCAGGACCAATCTCATTTAAATCATATATTTTTACCTTTATATTTTTTAGAACGCTTGATCATCTCCGAAATTGGGACAAGAAATGAGACGCCAAGTCTCGTATTGGGGTAAATAATTTGAGCGTGTGCGCCTCCTGCGCCGTTGATCGCGGGTTCGATTCTATGTCGGGACTTCCGAAATTTTTCGGTTGACAAATCCTACATACTCCTTTCGGAATGCATGCCCACGATATCAGTGACGTTAACGAACTTTAATTAGGTATTTTATATTATTAATATAAACCTGGGTTAGACAACAGGAGAGAGAGCGCTGGTGGGAAATAAAATAAAATAAAAATATGATCCCTGGTTCGATTCCCGACTGTGACCTTCGGAATTATTTCGGGCGAGAGAAATTAGGTTTACGGTGGAAACCTGTGCGTTATGAATAAATGCATCGTGAAAACAAATTTACCGGAAATGGTAATGTCGAAATAATCAATTTATTTTCACAAATTTGTCATATTTCTTTCATAAATAAAAATGATAAAATCAAAAAAAAAAATTGCAATGTTTTTTTTTTTTAAATTTCCATTAGGTAATGAAATTCTTTTTTACCGATTCAAATATTCAAATTAAATTGTGTATGCTTTCCCATTCGGTTGCTTCGATGCTTGGAGATAACACGGCTTATATCCTTCTTGCTTCTGAGAAATACGCACCTGCTTTGCGTTCTCTTTAGCTCAGCCTCTGTGCTTGCTAAACGTGTAATTACGTTTAACGTGATTTGGTAGAAAAGAAAGTTGTTGGTTTCTTGCGATATCTGGGGGAAAATCTGTGTCACCATTTTTTTGTTTCATTTTTTTCTAACTTCCTGGAGAGAATTTTTGCAAAACACAAAAAAATGAATGTCGACTCTTCAAATTTTCTAACTGCTTGATTCCAGTTTTAACAGAGTAAAAAAATATTTCAAGGATATCTTGCATTTTTTAAAAAAGGTATAAAGGATGCCTGTAAATAAATTCAACAGTCTACATCTGATGATTTCTACTCCGATGTGTGTGTGCCTGAATTGCGATTTGGCGTACTTAGCGCCACTAGCGGCGATAACTGCAACCTGTAATTATATGAATAAGAAGGATTTATTCTGGACATCTATTCGAGATTCTTGATAAATGACGTCATGCAACGAAATCCGTCGCATACAGGAAGTATTTTGTGCGACCAAATATGACTGAAATGATTTCCAACCAGTCAAATAATAAATAACTGGTTGAAAAGATGTCCAATGGTAAAGGACATTTAATCTGTCAGGTACAGGAGAAATACAAAAACAAAAACGCAGTAATGGATATTTGAAAATAGTTTCTCGTTGACCAACGCTACACTCCGTCATAGTCACCGAAAATTTGAAAACATTAAGATTTAGATCGTTTACTTACTGGGCCGCATGAACGTTTTCCATAGACACCCACGTCTATCTCATCAGATGCGTTTTGAAGTCACGGAGCGAATGAATGCGCTCACTGGTCCACAATGACCATTCTAAAAAAGAACCAAGTATTTTCAGTTTTACTCTATAAGATATTCTTAAGAAACAATTGTAGCTCTAGACTAGAACAAAATCGGTGACGAGATCGACGAAAAGAACTTATGGGAAAAAAACTTTAAAAAGTTGATTCAAACAAATTTAATAAGCGAGCTCCGATTAATACAACAAAATAATAAAAATTAAAGAGAAAAATTGCACTGTTGCTCATGGTCGATTTTCATTTCTAAAGACAGCGGATATAGGTTTTTCCGGTTTCCTAAATGTGCATATATTTATCGAGACTAGTCGTGATCCCTTCCTAGATACTTTAAGGCACGACCATTAATTGTTTCACAGTTGACCCTGTATTTTTTTGTAGCACGCAGACGTTGCTTTTGGCGCGGAATTCTTTCGGGATGTAACGGACAAACAAGCAACGAACGCCACACAATCAAACAAGTTTCTCAGATTTTATTCATCTTCTGACAGATGGCATTGGATTTTATTTCAAATCCGTTTTTCTCAAAATTGTTACGCGCCATCGAATATATATCGAATGGCGACATATCCGGATGGTAAACATTCCTTGATAACAAGGAATTTTGGACTCCTTCATATGTTTGGGTTAAATTGGGTTATTAACGATGGTAATTTAATCTAGGTAGGGATCTTTAACGTGCACCTGAAATCGTACAGGCTCCCAAGTTTTGATATCCATTTCGAAGGAAGGCGTGCGTAGGAATTTCTCTCGCACGAAAAATTCCAGAGGTCTCGGTCGGGAATCGAATCCACGATCACGGGAATAACAGTCAGACACGCTCACCATTACGCCACCAAGACCCCTTAAGATCGATTCGAAAGATTAAGAAATAAGAATTAGGACAATTTCATGCTATCCGAATGCACACAGCTCGAATGTCCGCTGATCCGCTGAATAACATCTAAATCATGTGCATTCTTTTTAAATCCAATGCGACCATCAAAAAAATGTTTTATTAAATGGTGAATTCGGGACAGGCCGAATGAAGAAGACGAACCGAGTGGCGAACTCGCTTTTATAATAATATTTTACTATTATTTTAATTAGATTAGAACTGGTAATTGCGAAAAATATAGAGTTTCGTGCAGATCGATCGAACGTCCTAACATCCCTCATGAAAAAAAATGTTTGTTAAGGAGGTTCACGGTTCATTGCTCCATCTTATCAATTTTGCCTAACCTAGGCTGCCTAGGAAAGGGGATCTCTAACGTCCCGATATCGTACAGGTACGGCTCATGATTTGACTTCTATTCCGAAAGATGTCGCGTGAAGGAATTTTTCTCGCCCAAAAAATTCCGAAGGTGTCGGCCGGAATCGAAACCGCGATCACGGATTCTTGAGAGAAACACGCTACCTCTCCAATACGACTTGCTGTCATTTTGCCACCGAGAAATGCGAATTTCTAGGAAGCGCAGTGCTTCAACATCCTGATACCACATAGGTGTGTGTGTGAGGGGGAGTGTCAGGGGTGGGTTGGGGGGGTAGTTGGAAAAGAGGGTGACATAACGGACCCCCCTAGCAGGGTTCCGGGGGGAGGTGGTGGGGGAAGGTTTGACAAGAGGACGTTGCACCAACTCCCTCCTCCAGTCATCTTCACATCTGCCTAGCTGCCTCCATACCTGCACGCACTTGCCTAGCCAACAGAGAAGAAGCTATAAAAAATCTTTTCAATTATTCTCTTCGTGATGAGAAGCCGGCAGCTTTCTTCAAGTGGTGTACACCTGGCGCATGCATGCGTCCTTTTCTGAACACTCCACCCTTATCGAGGGGATTCCACTGGTCCCCCCCTCAAAAGTCCTGTTCCCCTAAACAGCCTATTCGATAACAGCAAACGTAATCGTGATCCTGTTCAACTTCACTTAACTAATGAGATACTTGATGATACACTAATCATATCTTACCTCAAATACCTAACACTTTTAAATGATCATTCGACAGGTGCGCTTCAAATTAGATTTCTTATTTCGGATGGAAATATCGGTTTTGAAATTCAATAAACACTGATTTCTGAATTTCATTATTATGTGCCCGTATACGTGAATGACGCCTGATTTATAATAATAATTTAAAAATAATTATTTATGAGGCAACTATAATTTTTTCACATGAACGAGCGTATAAAAATTAAATCCCCATTTTTCCAATTTTTCCAAAATCCCAATGCTCCATAGCAATTAACAATGTCATTCTGATTTGATGAAACACATACGTGAGGTGAATATCTGTAACCCAAACAAAATGACATTACCATGGAGCAAAACACGAAGTGATGCCAAGTGTAAATGGGGACATACTTGTGGTGCAGCGGTCCAGGGATCGATACCCGACGTGGGCTCTTTCTTGTTTATTTGATTTCTGGTTACTGGTGGAAATATGCCCCTGACCCAGGAGAGGGATTTAAAAAAAATCGATCAATGGGTTTCGAGAATAAATTAAAATTGGCTTTCACAAGCACGGAGGCCCGATCAGGTGGCAAGTTCAAGATGATTTTATTAGTCAATGTTTCCCGATTAAAGTAAAAGCTGATTTGTTGGATACGCCTCTTTTACGGTTCTGCTGTTCAATTCTAAAATATATTAGTACCAATAATGGGTTTAGGAGAAATGATGAGCTACTCGAAGGAATGCAGCTTTATCCACGCCGCTTAATGAATGCGAACGGACAGGTGAGTCCGCCTACCTGATGAAGAAGATGCAAGGTAACGGTAAAAAAATCTCTCTGTTCCATCAAGCGCGTTTTTCGACGAAAGAATACCTGGCCTAGAAAACTAGTTTTGACTAGCCGGTTATAAAAAAAAGCGGCTTTCCAAACGTGCTCGCTTTTCCAGATATTTACCATATACCCTCGAATTTTCTTGAGCCTGTTAAGATCTTACACCTCTTACCTGCTAGCCCACTGCCGAACTAGTTATTGCAATGAGCCGTCAATTGCAATAGCTCTATATAGACTAAGTAAACGTTCTCGTGTTTGCATTGGGACGGCCTAGGCGATCCCTGTAATTTTGCGTAGGTCAGGTAATCTTTCCAGGATCTTTAATGTGCGCCTGAAATCGTACAGTCACGGGTCCCACGAATTTACTTTCACATTCCGAAGATAGGCGTGTTTAGGTTCTCTTCTTTCGTCCGAAAAAAATCAGGAGTCTTGGTCGGGAATCGAACCCACGTCACGGTCACTTGATTATCCGTACTGAATTGCTTTTTCATCGCTGTAAGCGGGATGGGCGTGACTAAGCCGTAAGCGCCTCTAGTGGCAACAGTTGCAACCTGCCGTCACCTGTCAAATGACAATGTACTGGTCCCGTAGAGTCATTGAGAGAGTATAGGACTACAAAATTTGGAGAGTTAACTTTCCAGAAAATGGTTTAGAAATCGAAAATTACCAATATCGAAGACTTGAAACAGCAAATTAAGAAAACTTGGATTGAACTCGATAAGCATATAATCGATTCGTCAATCAAAGAATGGCGCGCATTCAACTCCGGACTTGTGTCAAGGTCACCGGAGAACATTCTGAGCGCATTTTAGAATTCATTTTTGTTCCTTCACTATTGTTCTATGTAAGTACCAAATTTAATTTAATTTAAGTAATAGATAACAAAGTCGATGGGATAATATATGTTGAAAAAGAGATTGAAGGACGCAATCTGAGTCGACTATGAGTAGCAAGAATAGTTTATTAAAACCAACACGTGCTACTCCCGAAATGACAAAGTAATATTTAAGGCTTAAGTACTGAACAATACAAACAATGTTACAATATTATATGTACTCACGCGAAAACATAGATGGTAAGGTACGTACGTGGGGACATAGTATGTGACTACGCCGTGTCCGAAGATAGGAACAGAAACATAGGTAAAATAACATAACAATATTTGAATATGTGCGATACACAAGATGGAGGCT
>JAQGBY010008395.1:0-10697 GCA_034698785.1 Mycogona germanica
TGTTCGGTCGCTCGATCGCTGCTTTTGAAGCGTACATTTTTTTTTCTTTCTTCTTTTTCGATCGCGTCGGAATCTTTTCTGGCTGAGCTGGGGGGAGAGGGGCGGGGTGGGGTGGTGGTGGTGGTGGAGGGTGTGGAGGAGATGAGGAAAAGGGGGGTGGGGGGTGGGGTTGGAAAAGAAAGAAGTCGATGCGCATGACTTGTTTCGACGTTAACAGCTGTCGTGCGCAAATCAAACCATCAAATCGGAAGTCAAGAAATCGCCAATTTCCATTATATACGAGCGCGTGTATTCCAGCTGGACAATATAACGTTTCTATATTTATTATCCGAAGTTTCACTCTGTCTGCTCTCACGTTTACTTACGAACGGATTGACTAAATCGAATAAGATTTTAGCTGTAGTCGTTAATTTGTAGTCGAGCGCAACTTATTTCAGATCTCAATTTTGCGTACTTCTGGAGAGATCAGCCACTTAGTTTTTCTAAAAAACAACGTTCCTTTTGCTAAAAATGTCCAATATGGCGTCTCTACTTGATCAAATCACGTGCTAACATTGATGTCAGCGACATATTTCACGCTACATCCCGAATTTTTAATTATTATTCAATTAATACCCCCTGAGTACTACATTGCAGTTACATTTCACAAAATAGGAAGAAAATACACTTATAAATGACGTCATGAATATATTACCTATTTAAATTACCAAACGACGTTTAAAAATCCTAATTTAAAAAAACACGTATTTCGACACTATTACCATGACGTGACAAACCTACGACTACAGTATTTGCGGAGTTTCAAATTAATTTAGGAAATTATTTCACTGAAGGAAACCTATTGAATAATAATAAGGCATATGAATCAAGTAATAGTTATTACAGGAAGCACCTTAAAATAACCACAGCCGAAAAATATGTAAAAAGTCGTCGATGTTCTTTGAACATAAGTGAAGAAACACGGAACAGAGCCGTGGAAAATCGACGACGAGCTGCCGAAGCTCAATAAATAAAAAATATAATAAACTATATTTTCTGAAACGTACATCAAAACTAAACGGAGGACGCAAACGAACGCTTCCATCAAGATATATCAACAAGTGTGGAATCACCAAATACTGGCTGTCTCTCCTTGCGCCCTCAAAGAACGGAGGAGAAAGAAACGTTATTTGGTCCTCTTGAAATTCTTGTCCCAGTTCGACCAATGGACGATCGCTGTCCGTCATTTAAATGCGTGGGATCGAGTGTGGGCAACAGCAGGCAGGCGCCCAACTCTCCTTTTCTCTTCTATAATTTAATTTCAATTGTTATCTAATGCGGTTATCTGTCCGGTAGCGTCTACGGGAGTGCTTCTCCAACCCCTGCCCACCGTTATTCTGTCCAGTACAAGCACCATACTGACCACTACTGACAGACGCACGGACGATACCGGAACCGCCACAAACAAAATTACATTTTATGCCATACCAGTACCAGCCACGATTACAAAACGTTGTAGGTTCTGATTCGACAACGGTTGGAGGCACCAAGATCAGGCATGCCTTATCCCGATATAACCTGTTTGTTCGGTTCATATCGATTATTTTCGTAGCTTCACGATCGGTTTTGATGATGCGATGTGGACTGTGGAAAATATTAAAACGAAGCTCGTGATGTTGGAATGGTTGTGTGGATTTTTAGTAAGTTAAGGTTAGTGCGTGGCTGACCATTACAAGTCAATTCATTCGCTCTTGACGTGATAACGTCTTTCAGTCGGGAACAGAAATCACTTGCCATCGCCATCTATCGAGCAGTTGCTTAAACTCGCTAGCTGCTGGCATTCCGTTCGAAAGTGTTATTGATTGCGATCTGCAGCTGCAGTCTAGCGGACATTAGTTCGAACACAATCGAACAGCACACTCAAATAATCTACACAATACTATGTCGATTGTGATTAGCACCCATATGCGAACATATGCACCGCCATCCACCGAATGCTCGCTTAAACATGAACGATACCATGTTGATCGTGATTAGTGCCCATATGCGAACATATGCACTGTCATCCACCGAGCGCTCACTTAAACATGCACGATACTATGTTGATCGTGATTAGCACACATATGCACCGCCATCCACCGAATGATCGCTTAAACATGAACGATACCATGTTGATCGTGATTAGCACCCATATGCAAACATATGCACCGCCATCCACCAAGAGCTCGCTTAAACATGCACAATACTATGCCGATCGTGATAGACGTGCATATGCGAATATATAATCCAATGACACCTCCATCTACCGAGTAGTCACTTAAACTCGTCAGCCGCTGACATTCTGTTCGGATGTGTTGTTGATTGCGATCCGCCGCTCCAGTCTAGCGCCAATTGTTCGAACACAATCGAGCAGATTGTCAATCTCAAATGATTTACGCGATACAATGCCATGTACTTTGACATGTCTAAACCTTGCGACCTTGTTAAAAATATAGCCTACCCGTTTCTTTTTCTCCAGCTTCGTTTTGGGCGTGTCTTTAACATAAATTGCTACGTAATCCGGTGGCATGAGAAACCTGAGGAGTGAAGACTCCGCTCCTGTCGTCATGTGGCGCCACAATCGCCCCTCTCGCCCTCCTCCTCCTCCTCCTCCTTCCTCTTTGACGAGGTGCGTGGGAATTGGTGACGACAGCCGTTCGCTGTCGTGCATTATGGGGGATGGTATGTTCCGATCACACTGCTCTCCTGAGGACAAATTAAAATTTATTCGATTCGCAATTCGACTTTTTACGAATTTCATGGTTCGTATAAAGGGACGTTAAATTCAAACGTTACCTTCTGGAGACCGACGCATGTGCTCGTAAAAGGAGCTGACACGTCACCCTTATACCCTTCACCCTCCACCCAAGATTCAATGGATACCTTTTTGGAGGGTAATGTTCATGCAATGAATGACCCCCACTGCGGGTGCGTATTTCTGACTCACCATTGAACTCGATTACAAATTGGTTTGTTCGGAAATTTCACTCACCAATATCTGATCACTAATTTTGCAACCACAATGGACAGCAGTTCGATTCGAATGAAATTTCTCACACTTATTGGCAATACATTCCTTGTTTTACATTAAAAAAGAACATGTCGCGGTGCGATCCTCGTCACTGTACGCCATGTTTAGAAACGCAAAACAGAACGATGACGTCACATACACGAACGTGCACCATGTGAATTCAAAAAGGAATGTATTGTTAATAAGTGTGCGAAATTTCATTCGATTCGATTCGATTAAGGTCTTCCACTTTCAATTGTAATTTTTAAAGGTCTCTTTTTTTTAGGTACACTGTAGATCGAAAATTGCAAAATCTAGCTTTGTGTTATTATTTAGTCACACTGTAGATGCTCATGCATAACTAATTAGTGGAAAATATTTAGTTCTAAATCTGTCTTGTCGTTCAAGTCAAAAATATATTTCTATTGATTGGCACAATCAGACAAACTAAATTTCATTTTCAATTTCAATATGTTGAGGGGGTCTATGGCGGGGGTCGAGAGCCCAGTCAGGAGCAAAGATGGATTATCCTGTTTTAACAGACTCTGGATTTGAGCCACTGTCTACACACTATGAGGAAGTAGGAGTTAAGTAAGAGTCAGATTTACATTGTGGTTCAATAACCATGCTAGTGTGGTCCCTAGGAGCTGGACACATAATTCCCCCCTTAATTACATTACAACCCCCTTCAGAATTTTGACCAGCGACCTTAAGGGTCGCTGGTCAAAATTCTAATCTGTTTTTCTCCGATCTTCCAACGACTCCTTAAAATAACACGTTTGGTTGGCGCCATGGAAAATTCATCCCCCCGAAGCCCAGTTTCTTAACTCGAGGGAGATCGGGCGAGGTTTGATAAGATGTTCGCATCCAACGTTTGAATCTCAATCTCGTCACAATTACAATTTGTCGTTTGTTTGGCGCCACACATGACGACGATTTGGGCTTAAAAAAATAAACATAAAAAAGCACTTTCCTCCAAATCAGTTCCAACTGTCCTATTGTGACACTGACACTGACACCGGAACAACCGTAGCTGTTTCTGCCACCACTTTCGGCGGTCCCGGGTTCGATTCCCGGCGCGGGCTCTCTACTATTCGATCCCGGGGTACTGTTGAAAATAGACCTGGAATGCAGTGACTACAGTAATGGAAAATTAAAAAAAGAATCTATATATTCTTCCAACGTCAGCTGCTCTTTCCCCTCCCCCCACCTCTCCCTTCCCCGCCCCCCAACGCTATCTCTCGTTTGTTATTCTTCGGAGCCTCGCATTTCGTCGCTCTTAACCCCCCTCCCCTCCTTCCCCAATTTTCATTAGAAATACGAAAGCTCTTTCAGCAGTGGAGCGTTTAACCTTCCGATTTGATCACGACTCCTTCTGAACTGGAGCACCTTGTCGAGACGTCAAGATAATAATACGCGACCCCCAATCCTATCGAATTCGGATGGACTTGGAGAAGAAACTTGGGGGACGGGAGGGGGGACGGAGGACGAGGGGATCGTGGGGATCGGGGGAAGAAGGAGCATCGGTCTCAGGTTGTCCCGATAAATACAAAGTCATCAAAGCTCGCGCTCTCTCACGCTCTTTCCTCGCATTAATTTGGTCGCCGTGAAAAGGTTATTTTTGAGCGTCATGAATATGCAAAACGTAAACGTCGTCTTCAAGTCAGCTGCTATCTTCAAAGAGCACTCGCTCGCGGGGCCATCACTTTAAAGAAGGGGGTGGGAGGGGTTATTGAAGAAAAGTCACGGAGGGCGGGGTGGAGTTGGGCGAACGACATGACATACTGATAATATCCGTCAAAAAAATATTTATTCTCAACGATACCTACACTATAACTACACTGTCGACAATTCGACACTCTGTAGGGGCAACATTAATAGCCTAGTTACACTGTAAGCGTGCTTCAAGTTCATAGAAGTGGAGAGAGGTGCCGATGGTCGTATAAACTATAATGGTGTTAAAATTGCAGGACTACAATTTGAAATTCGGCAACGAACATAGTTAAAACGTAACAATAAAACAAATCTTCTCGAAGATAAATTAAGAAAATGGAAATTTGCGAAACACGAGTCTTGGGTGAGTTCTTACGTTTGTCTTTTGTGTTTCGCAAATTTCCATTTTCATAATTTATCTTCGAGAAGATTTGTTTTACTGTTACGTTTAAATTATCTTCGTTGCCAAATTTCAAATTGTAGTCTTGCAATTTTCACACCATTTTCACAAGCATTAACTATGCTTCAAGTTACTCGAATGATTTCAATCGTGCTTGAGATTGGGGTAAATAATCCTTTAAGATCGTGTTCATCGTGAGCTATACAAATCACGTGCTCGAATCTTACTAAAAGGCGAACGCACCCTCTCAAGCACAATTGTCATAAGAGAGCGTCTCGTGATTTTTTGTTGACGCACCTTGCTAAGCATGCTTGGACAATATGACAAGTGTATAACTCAAATTAATCCTATATTATAAAACAGAGATTTTGATTTTCATCGAACGGCTCTCGAACTCTCGAACGGCTCAATGAATTTACATAAAATTTAACATACCGTTAGTTCACCACCACAATTCGCTAGCGATCACTTTTCAGATCTAAATTTTCAATATTACATAATAAAACAATCGTTACCAAATTTAGGATAATCTCCCTTTCGTTTCAAACTTAAAAAATGGCGTCTCCACATCAAAAGCATGACGTCGTCGATTTCACGAGACAACCAAGCACACCAGATAACAGTTCCAACCAAGCGAACCAGATAACAGTTCCAACCACATACTGTTACCGGAATAATTGCTGTTATTTTACGAATAACGTTTGCGATTATTGTGTGTTATCGTGTAAACGTAAAATAGCCGGTAAATTTAAACAATTCATTTTTTTATTTCATTGGGGTTACTGTAAACCCAGACAAAGCCGGGCACCCTTGTTAAAAAAAAAAAATGAGAACTATTGTGTTTTGTTAACCGATATAACGTTGACAAGTGCAGCTTCAATAATTCTAGGATTCTGAATTAGGTTGCATGAAATGAAAACCGATGCTAAGCCTCTAACTTTAGCCCCCGAACGACATTTTTCTTCCATAGAATATTACAATGGAAACAGACGTTCTGGAAAAATTCGCAGCGCAGCTTTAACTTCTTCAAGAATTGTCGAACGAAATTGATTGCAGAGAGAATAGATCAATTTACATTTTAAAAAGCAATTATTTTATCCCAGTTGCTCGCACTCTGATATCCAGGGCGCCAAAAAGTAGACTCCCAAAACGACTTTTTATTAGTGCTGTCGCGTTTCTTTTCTTCTTGTCAGATCTGGTGAATTCCCTGGTGAATTCCCGAATTTCAAAGTATTTTTATTTATTATTCATGGTAGTATTTCAATAATTAAAAAGAAAATACTGTTTTAATTCTCGACTGATTTGCTTTTTTAAATTGTCAAAATTTCAACACGTTTATTATTCTAATTTAAACGGAAAATCTTCATTTCGTCTGGCACATTTACGTGAGACAATTTCACCGCAACAAGAAAGACACACTGCCCATTTGAGCTTAGGTTTCTAGGATAAAAGACGATCCCACTTTCCCAGTCCAGTATAAACGAAGAAACAGTTTTGTGATGGTGATGACGCCCAGTTTAGGAACCTCAGTTTGTTTCGAGTCAAATGGCGGCCAAAATCTACATGTATTTAGAGCAATTAGTGGTGTGTGTGTGTGTGTGTACGTGCCGGTTGGGTAGGAGTAGGAGTTTTGTAGCACTAACGGTATGCAACTAGAGTAAGGAGATCTTCTTATTGTGCAGGGTGTCCAATAAGTGCCGAACTAGTAGCGCCACCTTGCGGCGATCCCTCTCTCTCTCTCTCTCTCTCGTACTATTGGGGCCACTAAGTTTGCCACACGTAACAACGTTTCGTTTCCGGCTCATCCCCTGGACAATTTAAATTAACAATTAAATCAAACGGGAAATGTAATTATGCATTCGAAATGAAGCCAACATCATCTAGGAACTAATTAAGGGGGAAATTCACGTGGTGGCGTTGGCTCGGCGCATGCGCGCTCTCCCCACACCACCAATCCTCCTCCTCTCTCTCCACGTTTCCGGTTTAGGTAGATGAAAGAGTTGCTGGAGAGAGTTATTTACCGTTGTTTATTTAATTAATAGTTGGAACTCGCAATTTTTCACCAAACTTTTGTTTCCAATTTCGGACTGTTTATAAACGTTGTGCGTTTTGCCACCAATCACCTCGATGCGATTTGTTCGCATTATTTTTATCGGTTGGTCCGCAGAATATTATTTATTCGTTTACGCGAGAATACCACACTGTCTCCACCTGTTAAACTATTTTTTCTCAACCTCAAGTTGTGTCAGCCAGGTATCCCGAGTCTCCACTTCCATCCAGGGACCACATTTTGGTCTTTCAAATTTGATTGTCAACATCAAATGACGTCATCTGCGCATGCGCACAATCCACAATTCCACTCAATCGATGGCTTTGAGGGAAAAGTGCATTTTCGTCATGAGTTTGACTGAAATATCAAGTTGAGGAATCCACTTCGATTTCTGGTCGCCTCAGAGTCCCCAATTTCAGTATTTGAGAATGACTGCGCCCACGAAAAAGGCACAATCATGATTCAGCTGTTTCACTCAAATACAATTGGACTAATATTGGCAAAAATGAGATTCACTTATCTCGCTAAACTCAATCAGAATCCATAAAACTCACAATTCTTTTACATTTATTTGAAAATAATTGGAACTATTTTTTTGGCGGATTACGACGGAGTCTGCGACTGTGCATAGCCACTCAATGAGATTTTAGAACACATTGAAAAGTAGAATCCGACTGCATTTCACTTAAATTGGCATTGCACAAGATGGCCGCGCCCATCATGGTATCTAGCATTTATTGCAATATTGTTGGTTTTTATGCAAAAGCGCTTTTAAAAAGTGCCGCACAAAACCTCGATATTCCCCAAAATCGGCGAATCGATCATAAAATGGACATAATCGAGTGGTTCGATATTATCGATGCAGACGATAGTCAAATTAAGAATTTACGGTCAAATTCAGCATTTGATCATCAACTTGGTGATGACGAAAATACGGTTTTCAGCAATCCTCAGTTGAGAACTTGATTTTCTGAGAAGTTGATCCGAAGTTGATTTTGATTTTGAGAAAGACCAAAATGCGCACCCAGGTAGATTCGGTGGGTTCGCTCAACGTTATTTGGCAGCTTCATAGGAGGTTGATGGGGGGGGGGGAGTAGAGGGGGAGATCGAGGGGTACTGGCTGAAAGGAGGGGGTTAAGGTGTGGGTGGCGGGGAGAGCAGGTTGATAAGATTTAGCGCTGATGCTGTTTCCGAGACACGTTATAATGCGGACGCGATGCATATAGTGGCTGTGTGTGTGTTCCATATATTTGGCAAATCTCCAAATATTTCGCGGAGGAGATTTTTGATACGGAAGTAGGTGTATATATATATGTGGATGTACGGTTCTGTTTCAACCCCTCGATCTCTCGTCTATCCCCAACCACCCCCCACCTCCTTCCCCCTTCGCTCCTTTTCTCGCTTCGTGTTAATAATAGCAAAATAGGATTATCTTGAGAACAAGACAGCTACAATGTATTTATATTCCATCGTCTCTCTTCTTTTTCTAAGTTTTTCGAGCTCTCTCACCCATTGCCTATTTCAAATGTAGGGATTGCCCTTCTCTTCTCAACCCCCCCCCCCCACCCCACTACGTTACAGCAGAACACACTTTCGCTTTCTCTGTCTGCAAAGGCGATTAACGCCGATTCCTTATCTTTAAAAATATTCATAGATGTCGTGAAAGAAAAAAAGAATGCTCTAAAGCTTTCTCGAAGAAGAGAAAAACGTAATCAAATCTGATCTTCGGAGTTCTACTGTAGAGGTAACGTCGAAATAAAATAAAAATACAATATTTGATAATTCCTATATCCGACTTGGCTGCACACCAAAGTACGAGTAGATTCACTTTGTATGGAGTGGATATACAATTACAATTACAATTAGATGGTTCTGTCTACAATTTGTTGGCTACAATTCAATTTTTTCTGTCGATGATGTCATCATAACATTAGAGAATTTTAATTTTATCTTAGGTTGGCTGATTCGCATGACTATCTGTAGTTGTGCCGTAGCACATTATTAAATTGTCCGCTCATGTTGTCTTACAAAAGTATTTTCCAATATTTTTTTAAGATGTTGCAACCTCTATATAAATCGTAAAATAAAAATAATTTTTGTAAAATAATGTTAGGATTCCCAAGCGTTTGACAATTTAAATATCGAATCTCATCATTCATAATAATCTCAGAATCTCATAATAAATAATAAAATGTAACTGTAATACTCCGAGGTATTAATCGAATAATAATTAGAAATTAGGGATAGGGGGCTTTCGCTGGCATCATTGGTAGCACGTGATTGGAGCACGTGCCAGCATCAGCGCCATTTTGGTCAAGTGGAAGACGCCATTTTGTAATTGTCCTTTTTAATAGCAATGCTTCAAATTTCAACGGGTCATATTTCGATAAATACTCAACATCAAGATCTGAAATAAGTTGCATTCGATTACAAATTTGCGGAACTATCAACTGATTAAATTTTATTCAATTTCGATAAGTCGTTCGTAAGTAAACGACAGAACCCGATTTAAAAAAAGTTTTAAAAAGGAGGCATTCAGGATTATAATATAGACTCGTGGATTTCTACTCGCCCGAATAGCTAGCTATCTAAAAATTTAAAAATCGCTTTCGCAATATCATCTTTAATATTTGAGAGCGAGATGATGCAGTCGGCAAATATTTTCTTTGAAACGTCTGCTCCAGAAAGAAAGCATTTGTCTCGCAGCCGACAGACAGAAAAACAATTTCGTGTGGAAAACCTATTTTGTCCGTTAAATATTTCTACCATTTTCAGAAATAATAAGACTCCGCTTTTGAGATGGCCATAAACAAGAAACGCCTGGCGGAGTTACTTCACTTTTTTATCTGTTTCAAACGAGCCTGGGGTCTGTCTGAAAGACCGAGAGACCCCGGATGATCGATCCAGTTGCTATCCAGCCATTGTAAAATAAATTATAGAGCCCCCATCGGCACCCTCCCCCCCAAGTTAGAAAATGAAAAAGATGTTCATCTAAGAAAATAAATGCCCAAGCAGCCTCATCTCGAACCATCTCGTTTCCGGTTACGAACTGGTTTTCGTCGCCTCATGCGATTAAAAAGCCAGACTCCAATCGATACTATTTACATTATATAAATTTAGGACACGAGTACAGTGTGTGTGTGTGTGGGCTGGGTTTGGCCTATGATGGCCTACCCCGTCGTGTCCATCGTGACCAACCACAAACCCCCCTACAGGGTGCGCAGTTTTGTCTTTCTCAAAATCAAAATCAACTTCGGAGCCACTCCTGAGAAAATAAGGTTTTTAGAAATCCTCAGTTGAGAACTTGATTTTAGTTCTCAACTGAGGATTTCTAAAAACCTTATTTTCGTCATCACCAAGTTGATGATCAAATACTGAATTTGACCGTAAATTCGTAAAATGATTATCGTCTGCATCGATAATATCGAGCCACTCGATTATGTCGATTTTATGATCGATTCGGCGATTTTGGGTAATATCGAGGTTTTGTGTGGCCATTTTTAAAA
>JAQGBY010008396.1:0-10695 GCA_034698785.1 Mycogona germanica
TAATGATTACAGACTTAACCCTTCGCCCTTTCTTCCGTCCTCGTCTGGTCTGATAAAGTTGAACTGTTCCTGCACAACGGGCTTGGATGTTGTGACAGGAGGTGAAACTGCTAAGATTATCGACGATGGCTTTTGATGCCGATGGCGCGGCTTCGATCAAAACACGACACTCAAATCGGCGGGCGTTGACACCAGCGTTTGCCAGTGTTTCCGTGTGGATAAATTCACGAGTTTTTCGGTTGCAAATGTCGTCGATTCGTTGGTGGAATAAAAAACGAGATGACGGCATAAAGCGTAGCACTTTTTTTCTAACAGCGTCTGAGCGAAAATGTAATTATTAGAGAAGCCACACATAATGTCTGATCATCATCAATTTGAATGAAGATGATCAAAAGCAGTCAACATCGCCTGTTGATGGGCGGATCAATTATTTGGATTAATTTTTGAACTAATTTTGCGTTGCGTTGATCAAAATTTTCAAAACCAATGGCAAAACAAACAACTTTGAATACAAGTGTCACTTGCTAATCAACCCATTTCAATCATTTAATTCGATGTTTGATGCCGGATAATTACGGTAGTTTCACATTGAGAATCTAATAAATTTATTTTTCAATATATATCTGCATAATTTAAATTTATTTTTCAATATATATCTGCATAATTTAAATTTTGATGCTATTCTGTACAAACCATGATGATGATAACCGATAGCTATTGTTATTTAGTTCACACGATATCAATTTTACTTTCATTCACGCCGATATATCGCAATTTCATTTGTGACTGCAGTGCTGTGTGACGTGGACACGAGTTGCTCTTTAAACAAGAGTGTCACATGACCATGGATTTTGTCTGCAATAGCACGCAACAATCAGAACACGAAAAGTACATTTGTGAAATTGCTTTATATCGTGTAAACGAATTTAGTTTTGAACATGATCACCTATTTCACACTAGAACGTAATCTACTAAGGAAAAGGAAATTTGTTTTGGCTGTGTCTGCTTGGAACGCAGTCCGCGCATCCAATCGAATTAAGGACGACCAAACCAGTGTTATCCACTTTCCCGCTCACGTCGATGAGAATTCTTCCTGTTTTCTTTTTTTTCGTTTTCGTCTTTTCGGATTTACTCGAAGCTTCCATGAACAAAAGGTAATACAGACGTGGCACGTTAATCGATATCAGAACGTTTAATTTCGTATAACGTTAAAAATAAAATCAGAAAGAAGCGCTTTCTTCAAACATCTTAGAGTATATACGATGATTCTTACGGAGAATTTAGGCCACGCGCATATATGGACAGACCACAAACACCAAAAATCGTTAAATCCTGAGCACTCACATAAAAATAAAATAGCAATCAAAATCTATTCGAGCCACACTTTTACAATACAGCAGCGCATAACAATTACTCATCTCTGATGAATTTGAATAATTAAAATTGTTCTAGGAAAGCACATTTATATTCATAATTTCCGAGGAAACAAAAAATACTTTTCCCACTCCTGTCTGATAGATGGTGGCCTATTGGAGGAATTAATTACAAGTTATAATTGCATTATGCTGTTCAAGTATCCAAGTATTTGAATTACTAATTTGATCATTGATAACACTGAATGCAAACACTGATGGGGTACAGTGTGACGCATGAAATTCTCTAGTTACGTAAAGTCTTCATTCCGAAATTACGAATGACGTCACATTATGAAAACGTATATATAATGTAATCATCCGTTTGAACGGTCGTTTAATTATGAAAATAAAATATGAAAACGAAATAAGAAATGCAAACGTAAAAAACAGACTGACAAGAAATACGGAGTTCATTGAACAAATAATTAATAGTTTTTTTAGCAAGAGCAATTACCAGTAGCTTATTGTGTTGGCATGTCATGAATTTGAAACATTGGCCAATGTTGAGAGATCTTTGGGTTCGCATTGTATGTAAAATGTGTACTTTTTCGACATTTTCAAATTGTTTTCTTGTTCAAGAAGTTAAAGAATTAAAAAAATTGTCCAGTTAACGCTTTGTTCTCCCTGTGATATTATGATCGTTGTTAAATTAACTCTGTACATGGTGGCCTATTGGAGGAATTAATTACAAGTTATAATTACATTATGCTGTTCTGTTCAAGTATCCAAGCATTTGAATATATGAACATTACTAATTTGATCATGGTGGCTGAATTAGCCGATTGAAAGTCGAAAGAGTCATAGTTCCAGAAATTTAGAAATTACCATAGAAAAGATAATAATATATAATACTATTTATGATCTTTTCTATCCACATCTATTGATGACATGTTATTACAATTACTCGTAGTTCAAAAAACAAAATTGAGAATAGAAAGTGTAAGCGCTAAAAAAAAGTAAAATCCGCTTTGTGTTTGGTTGTTTCCATTGATAACCGCACTTCTGAGTTGAATTATTTACATGCGCATGTATGCTCACTCGCATAATGTAGAGTGCATATACTATTGTGGTATGTTTAGTTAGGCGTTGTTTCGTGGAAGCCATAGAATATTAATGTAGCAATCTTTTGGAACTTTGTTTATATCTCTACTTAGCCTGCTTATTGCGTCAACAAATTCTCCATAATTAATTGAATGGGCGGAATGTCGCCCCGCTTTGCCAGCCCAAAAATATGTGCGGCTAGTCGAATTTCGTCGAACGTCGGGTGCACGTAGTCCACGGAGGCCCTCGCATATAATAACTTGACAATAAACCGAAATATTCCAACTACGAATGACTGCCGTGGCCATAAAAAGATTCTCGGGAAGAGAGGGAAAACTGGCGCAAAATCGGGTTTCTCTATAAAGGGATATGGCGGCGGTGGCGACGAACGAACGAAAGACCTCCCATTACATCTATCGTCTAAATGGCTGCGCAGTAAAAAAAAATATGCGGCTCACTAAATATCAGTAAAGCAGTATCCTAATGATTGGACAAACGAAACGCCGTCTCGGAGCATCAAGCCCTTTATAGGTTCGGTCGGACACTGCTGTAACTTGAGATCCCAGCGCACAGGTGGCGCGATTTCACGCCGACTTACCAGGCAAATTCGTTCCATATTCGTGCGCCCATTTTGCCGTATTTTGATGGACTGATGGCCGCCGGATATGCTCTTTTTTTATCTAACCAGACGCGTTCAACGCTCGCCGTGCTCCTCGCACTCTTTACAGCCCCTTTCCCTATAGGTGAGTAAAACGTCGAACAATAACAGAAACCGTGAAATGGCCCGCAGCCACGAACCCTTTTCTCTCTCTCTCTCTCTCTCTCCATCACTCTGGCGCGCGCAGTTCTCAACAAGGAAATGAAAACTCGACACTATCTTTTACGAAAGTTGGTGTAGGTTGGGCGAGAGAACTTGCCCGGAACTCTTTAAGAAGAATGTCGTCGGAAAAGCTAAAAGGTGGAACGTTGCGAACAAAAGCAGACATTACGTTTATAAAATTAACCCTTTTCTCAGCAAAATCGTAAACTGCCTGAAAAGAAATTTAAGCCCTCTTTTATAAAAGCACGATGGAAACATTTTTGTTCTGAATGCAGTCGTCGCAAAAGCAAATGGCGCAAACGCATTAAAAACTTAAAGGTAACGTGTTCCTTCGTTCACCACACATAGGTCCTCCACAGTCCTTTCAAACTCAAACGTGCACAAAGCTAATAGAAGAGGGGGAAATCTGTACAATATTGCGTTTTGGTGTTTCCGTCGGTTTTTCTGTCTATAGGTCTCTAGATCTGCTGTCTATGGTGCGGATACCGAATCATAGCTCGCAGCTAGCAATTTTCCGCAAATTTCGCGTCTCTATACGAAGGGTGAGCGAGCACTATAACCTAGGCGCTAGCAATTTCGTGTTTGCCAAACAATGTTCTTTTCATTTTGTTTTCCAATTTGCTGAATACTACAGCGATGGTGGATATGCAACTGGGGCGGACCTGGAAAGTGTGTGCCTATTGGGCGCCTCGTTGTGCATTCACTTTTCACCAATGTGATTCAGGGGTTTGGGATTAGCCCGCCCCCAATCTCTTCCCTGTTTTACGCAGTTTGATATAGAAAAACGCTATGTTTGATTATTGCGTCTGCTTGCTTATAAGATTCTTTTTTACCTATTCGATGATTGTGACACATAAAATTGCGCTGGAGGGAATGAGTATATGAATCTGCAGGATTCCGCACTGTCTGATCAATAATGTGAAACGTTAAGAGATAAAACCAATATTCAATAAAACCTGTCTCTGATAACTCTAAGATTACATAACTATTTACCGTGAGTTTACCCATCCCATGCACAAATAGCTCACCGAGATTACGACCCGATGTTTTCTAAAATAAACATTTGTAAGCATGGTTAGACGAAAGTGTAACCATGATAATTTTTGTAACCATTCACTGTGGCGTTTTTAGGGCGCGGCTAGTATTTGCCTGTGATGGTTCTAGCCGTAGCTGCATTCGGCTACGTCAAATAATTAATGTAATCTTATTTGCGGAATGATGTCTGGACAAATGGACTGGCGGTGGACAGGAATCCCAATGGACTCAACGAGTTTTCGTCGGAATATGACGCTAAACTTCAAATGATTTTATTTATTTTATTTGTAAGCATTAATAAACTATGTGTGTGTGATTTTCTTCAGAAGTTGTTTGATGTCACTGAAGATGATTCTATCGATTTCCCATACGGCGCAACATGCATTGCACACTTGATCATCCGCGGTTGATGTAACGGACCACATGGATCTCATTGAAATAGGATTTTTAACCACTCCTCCCAGCTCGTCAATTAATGTCAGTCAGTGATATCTATTCGCGAAATCTGTCGCTTTTAAGTGAGACATAATTTTGGAATATTCTATTTAATTACAGTGTTGCGTTTGGCATCGCTGCCTCGCCATCGGGCAAAATAGCGTCAATAATTTATCTACGGCCAGTCAGTGCCACCTTTTTCCAAGGTTGCTCGGTTAGTTATCGGTGACAATCACGCACGCTACGGGCATCGGCCAAAGCCTAATAATTCGGCGAACCGCAGAGTGATACAAGTGCAGAATGATGATGCCATATCGTAAAAGCAGTCGCGATTCACTAACAATAAACACGAGAGACACCAGGCGAGCAAACAATGCCCTGGATAGACAGACACATACACACATAGGCGTGATAAACAGGCAATATTCTCGACCACATTAGAAAAGAACGACCCGTAAAAAGAGACCACAGGGTTTGGCACTACTGGGTACGTCTTATTATATAGGTAGTAGATACCGAACAACTCAATCGAGCGTCAGGAAATAGGAAAGTCTCTAAGAGTGGTTAGCGTGGGGGCTTCCTATGCCCGTGAACGCGGATCGATCCCTGACAACTCCTTTGAAATTTGGCACAGATGTTAAACAATATCTTCTTTTCAAATTCCACGCAGGGCACCACATTATGACAAAATAGCACTCTGAAAAGATGACCGAGCCGAGATTTCGTTAATCTCGGAAACAAAACATAGTGTCAAACGATTCCTAAATGACTTCCAAGAGAAAGTATGTTCGTTAAATGACTTTGACAATGTTCTTTATAATATTGATAAAAAATTCCAGCTGTCCACTGAAAGTACTGTAAAAGTTTACCATCAGACAGATTGAAAAGCCATTAAAGTCAGCGAGAAATAGGCGAATCACTGGTAATTTGATGTCATAAAAATTGACTTGAATAAACAACTGCCTGCTATCGAACTATAAAACAGAAACGCCGAATCTTATATGCTTGGAACGATGCCGATCAAATCGGTATCGAATCGTTCGGCAACTTTAAATAAATTTTAAATGCAAAATTATTAGAAAACAAATTTTTATTTCATTCATTCATTCTCATTTATATCAATAACATATGAACATTTTGAAAAATGCATTTAATGTGAATGGAAGGGGTAGAGGTTATTTGAAATCTATCAAGTGGAAAAATCATTTAATAACAGAGAATAGCTTTGAAATCATTCTACCGTAGTTAATTTTCCTATTAACGAAATTAGTTTGAAATTCCAGAGGAAAGCACGTCTGTCTACGGATCAGTGAGTTCGTTGTATTCCACATGATTTTCCACACTATATGAACTCGTATTAAGATTTAAAAAAATGTTAAAACATAATTTTTTGCAGACTATTTTTGAAAGAGCCGTCGATTTAGTATTGGAAACGTGAGCGGTTTTGTTTGTGGTCAGCAGAAAATGAATCACGTCACTTTCTCCCGGCAAATGATAAACGGTGTCGCCGAGTAAAATGCGAGAGTGTAGCCAGGACTGACAATATCACATCCGGCGTCCATCTGCGCGCAGAGAGCCGGCGTCAAAGTGTGGACCGACAGCTCGGCACTGACAACTTCTGTCATGACACACAACGGATATAAAAGAACTTTTGACACAAGCAGGTCACACCAGCGCCAGAAAAATGTGGCCAGACAAGAGATGGACACATGACCAACAAACAGAAACGCCCGCCGACCCACGAACCTGAAGAAACGTAGAAGCAGTTAGTTGACCTCCATGTGACCTCCTTCAACAAACCATTGAAAAGCTTGCTTCTATTTTGAAACAAAATTCTGATCGAGGTATTTTCTAATATAGCATCAACGTTAAACAGTGCTGTCAAATACATCGTCAGTGATCTTCGCTTCTTAGAGTGGTTGCCTACTTTTATCAAATAGAGTTAATATTTCAATACTGTATTCTGGAATGTCACATTCGTTAAACAACAACGTAAAAATATTTGTGAATTAATTATTCAATTATGCACGTAATGGTTTCAAAGTCATACTGAAGTATGACTTTTATTGCATTTTGTAACTGTTATACATGAACAGAGTATAATTAAAATTCAATTGATACTCTGTATTCCTATTCATTTTAATTTTACATTTGTGCATTATCATCTCTTTCCTGTGTCACTTTCAACAGATAATTAAAATTAAATATACAGTATTACAATGCAATTGGCATCTGGCATCGCTACAAACTACTGGCATAAAATAATTGTTATTTATTTTGGGTATTCGATTAAGTGTTGCATAATACAGAGATAAGAAACATTTATTTTTAAAATGAATTATTTGATTTTGGAATATAATTACACCTCAATTCAAATGAACAAACAGCAAAACTGCTTTTGATTTCGAATTTGTTTGAAACAACATGTTTTGTCCATTTCACATAAACCAGTGTTCCGTGACGAAGCTGTTCGTTCGCAAATTCGCCGACATCGACATATCGGCACATTCGACAGTCCATGGCGATCCTGACGGAACGATGAATTAGTCAATTCTGTTATGGTGGTATGCAAATATTAAGATGACCCAAAGGTTGTATGAATAATGTCATTAGGTAGCAAGAATGTGTGCTCGTCGCCGTGTGCATACGTAATGAGCGCTGCAGCATCCTCTGCCTGTAAAAGAATCCAGACAGGGTCTATCATATTTATGAAAACCGTGTGTTGGTGAGCCCGAAATATAGACGCAACTGTGTATGGGGTGTACGTGTAATTTATGCATAGCGAATTTTAACGTGACACTGTGTCACGTGTCATCATAAATTATGAGGATTTTTTCGACATCCAACATGTTACCGCAAAATGGCGTGTTACGGAATTACGATTCGCTTGACAGCATGCTGCTCTCTGCATCGGGATCAGGACGTCATCGAAATATGTCTTTGCGTGCTAACATCGTGTCCTTGGAGGGGAAATTTCGTATAGATGAGTGAGTGTCTACAGACAATTTTCGTGAGCCACTGTGTTGTCGTCAGAAGTGGTCTACAACTTATTTTCCAAAAGAGTTGATTCAATTATGTGAAATCTAATTTTAATCTATGGACGCTGTGTTCCACGTCATGGAAGGAGACGACAAAGTTTCCTTTTCAAAACAAGAGGAAAATTATTGAAATGCAAAAGAGTTATGAAAAATGTCTCTCACAGAAAAACATCAGCTACAATCAACTTAGTTCAAGCTTTTGAAATAAAATAAGTAATGTTTTTTTTTCGTTCTATACTGCTGAGAACAACACACGATTTCGTACCCCTATTCCTTCCACACTTTTTCACGAGTGGCCCGGGATCAAATGATCCCGCGCTAGGAATGGAAATCGGACCACTAACAAACCATTAACTGAGGTAGGACTGGTCGTTAGATAAAATCATGTTCAATGTTCGGGTAGAATTGAATAGTTGTTTAAATCTTGTTCATAAAGTTAATATACAAAAATGAGCCACACATATCACTCCAATAGTCTATCAGTAAATTGGGCTTAGCGCATGACGTATTAATTGCAAAGTAATTTCTAAAGCGCAACCCTATTTTGAGCAATGCACACGTAGGCGGAGTTTAATTCTCCTGCACTTAACAACCAACATTACGGATAAACTTGACCCACGATCAATTGGGGCACGGCTTTATGGCTCCCAAATAAGCCTATCGGCATAAATAATTTACATCGGACACTTGAAAATCCATTAGACTGTTAGTGGGTGTAAAATCATGGATTAGGGAGGGGAGTTGCAAACCGTGGGAGGAATCGACTCACGCTATATAAAAAAGGGAATGCCAAAGCGATATTCTATTAATCATATGATGGTCGGAAAGTGTAACATGTCGGCCATTTCCGCATTTCTCAACACGCACCTGAATAAATCATGGGCTGATAACAAATGCTCACATTGTAGACAAGCTCAATGTACACACACACACACATAAACGCAGATAACGTTGACCTTTATCTGAGAGGATATTAAATAGCGTTTTCAATGGACCTGGCTTCACTGGAAATGACATCCTTTCGGAGAGGATTACTCTCTATATTTAGCATGTTTATAATTTCGATTACAGACCGTTTCACAAAATCATAAATGACGATCGACGGTTTTTACAATTTTGTTTCTAACGTTCATGCGTTCGCTATAATACTACACAAGTGTAGCAATGAATAACTGCAAAATATCGAATTACATTTACAACAAAAATAGGTAACAGTAAAGTATATGCATCCATCTCGCACTCTATAAAGTAGAAAATGTTTTTGGATTATGGTAGGTCTTCTATTGAGCGCTCGCAAGAAGCAAAAAAAAAAAACGCTTTTCGCAAAAAAATGTTTACCTCTTCCTCTAGAGCTTCGCCACAATAGTAAGAACGCTCGTAGAAGAGGATAAATATTTTCTAAGACGAATAATATCTATTGACACAAATCTGGTTAGTGCTACCAAAATCCACGATGCAAATATAATGTTTTGTACAATGTTATTTTTCTTTCATTCACTGTGGATTGTAGCACAACAGGATAATCTGTTCTCGTACAAATCCTTTAGGAATTTTCTACCCACTTCTACCCATCGAAACATAATAACACTATCAAGTGCATTAAAAATGTATGAATCTGAAGCAATTTCAAAAGCGTCATTCAGTCAGGCGACTAAGATAAAGTAAATAGACGATTTCTATGGCATCTGTTACTGCTCTCCTGATGTCCTGATCAAATCCTAGGTCTCAGGAGTCCGTAATAGTGACACCACACACAGATCATATGAAATATAGAATCAGCTGCTCGTACAAGCACCAGACGAGACGCCTCTGTGTTTGCTGCGCGCCCAAGTGCTACCAGTTTTTGGCGGGAACGAAGTAATTGGATTTTCGCGGAGATTGTTCTTTATCTGGAATAAAGTCTTGGGCGTCGAGTTGAGCCGTCAAATACAATTTGCAGGAGTCGTGTTTATGTAGCAATTCACGTGGAGTTGGATGGGGAGAGAAGGGAGATGGGTGGGGGGAGCCTTTGAAAATCCAATGCCGGGCGGCACTCTGGGGCTCCGGCGCACCGGAGTGGCTTTCGCTGTAATCAGCCGACTCGCTCACTGCGCGCGCTTAACCTAATCTAACAGAGCGGGCTAATGCAAATGTATGGGGGAGTGGGAACTGCCACGAAGCAATCGACCAGACGTGAACTTGTGCCAGTGGAAAAAGAAGAAGGCTCATCGATGTCGACTGTGCCACCACCCCCAGGTTCCACGAAACAGAACGACGCAAATTATTTGATTATTTCGAATGCGCGTCCCAACGCACCAATGCATATTTTCGTAGTTTCTCCATTGATGACTCTCCTCAACGGTGGAGGAACAAAACAATATTTAGTTGGTCTACCATTTTCGTATCTTTATTTTAAATGAAAAATCTTAATTCGCGTAGCATCACCAAGACCGGAAATAACATCGTTTATGACGTTTACTCTGTCGTGTTCAACTCTATATAACTATCCTTAAAGCGCATTGCTATTCGAAAATATTTTCTAGGATTTCGTGGTAAAAGCCAAAGAGAGAATGGGCATTAGAGGCGCACCCCGACAAAGCACTTTTATCTCAAGTACTGAGCTTATTGACAAAAAGCAGCAGTCGGATAAATGCGGGCAAAAGCATTTCGTATTTTCTAATTAACAAGTGCTCCTTTCATGAATAAATCTTGTAGACAGATGATAATGATGGTGCTGACGTCATGCGGAGGACCGGATCGATAATGGACTGGCAGAGCGATTCGCCAGAAAAACTGTATAGACATGATCGTTAACTGAGTTTTTCACTCAATGCAAGACGCTCTTTTCTCTAAGATTTTGGTTTTTCATTTAGAGCTTTCTTTATTTTTGAAAATAATCTCAAATAAATCAGTGCTCCAGCGGTTTTGTCCG
>JAQGBY010008397.1:0-10695 GCA_034698785.1 Mycogona germanica
CAGAATTAATTGAACATCGTCAAAAATCTATATTATTATCCTGAATGCCCCCTTTTACATTTTTTCTTAAACTGTCTTTGGGGTGTTTAAAAGAAAAACTCCAATATGGCGTCACCACATGGCCAAAATGGCGCTGTCGTTCTCACGTGCGCCAATCACGTGCTACCAGTGATGCCAGCGACATTTGCAACACTAAATCCCGAATTTTTAATTATTATCCAATTAATAGCTCGGAGTACCATTTCATAAAATTGGAAGAAGATACATTATCGTTAGTTATGAAGAGATAGATATTTAAATTACAAACGTTTCGGAATCGTTTTTTTTTAAATCCCATGTTGCCATGACGTTTAAACACATGACAAAATAACAATTACTTATCTTATTCCACTAACTCAAAACTCATTCCGAGTCTGCACTGTCGAAGATGGCAGTCGACGTCTCCTTTAACCAGCCATGTCGAACATTATCGGGAATATAAACTCCTGCCCTATTAAAGTGTGTCGTGTTTGCGCATGAAGTAGGTGGGAGGGGGGGAGGTGGTGAACAGGTGAATTTCTTGCTCAAACTACAACCCCCCCCCCCGTCATGCGCCACCTTAAAACTGCAAGGACGCGTGTTTCCTTCGCAGAGACGACGACTCGCGGCGTTCATTCTGGATACATCGCAAATTGGAAACACTAAATAAACACAAACATCCGTTTCTCCGATTAGCATTACGAGCCCTGACGGGTGCAGCCAATGAGGGCACAAGGTCTAGAGTATTGCGTGTCCTGAGGGGCTGCCAACCGGAAGCACAATATAATCCATTTCCCCCCGTTAGTTTCGTGGCGATCTTACACGAAAAACCATAGTTCACCGAATGGAAACTGCGTTACGATGGCCCACGGGTTCGATTCCCGCGTAGGCTTATGTTTTTCTAAATAGTATAGAAGCACCATGAACGATTGGTGCGATTGGATTTTTTAAAAAATGACTCGTTTTTGGTGGTTACCTCGGGATACACCTCGGGGCACAAGTTGGATAGGTATACGAAACCGAGTTCCGTGTATAAAACATCTTGCTTCTAGAACAATTCAAAAATAAAACACCACAATAAGATTCAATTCAATATTGTAAAGACGGATGCTACTTCGAGATTTCATGCAGATGAAACAATATCCGGAGATTTGTTTGTCGACGACAGTTCAATTCATCGAAATGCGGAATATCCAATAATTATTACGAAATAGTTAACATTGTGTTGGTCACTTTTTGGATGGTCCCTCCAAATTGTAGATAAATTAGATTTCATTCCATCAGCGGAGGAGCACTCTAAGACTTTTCAAGATGGCTCAGAGAGCGGGTGAGAGATTGAGAGCAGACAATGCAAAGTAGGTCCTATAACCTCATTAAGTTGTCTCGCGTCAATTTGGAACCAACAAAACAATTTTACATGAGATTATTCCATCTATGTCTGGTCCTAAATGAGCTTCCAGAAACATGACTTCGGTATCTCACGAATCTTGAGTCTACGGTCTCTTTAAATTGCATTCGGGACCCGAAATGCAAATGAGCCGAGTGTTTACTTCCGTCCGGACGCAGGAACTTTCGCTCGCAATTAAGCATCAGTTGGAAGTACCGTAGTTGCGCAGTAGATGGCGCAGCTGTTGATCGGTGCTACACTAATAGCTATAAGATTTAAAAAAAAATTCGTCCTTTTTCGGAATCGATCATCAATTCTTGAGCAAATTTGTTAAGGAGTCCAACCAGCGTTTCCGCCCTAAAACCTAAGACCCCATCCCCAGAGGGTGACCAGATAATTTTGCCTAGCCTTGGCCTAGGTATAGGGAACTTCAACGTGCACCTGATATCGTACAGGTTCGAGTCCCACACTGCTACACTTCCATTCCGAAGGAAGGCGAATTGAGGAACTCTCCGCACGAAAAATCTCGGAGATCTCGGCGGGGAATCGAACCCACAATCACGGATCCAGTAATCCTATAGGTCAACCATTAGACCACACGACACCTTTAGTAAACATCCAATAAACCAGAATGCTATCCAACTCCAGCATCTGCCGAGAGAATACGGCGATTCTAGCTTACCATCACCGATGAGGATCGGCGAATTGTCATTTCCATCTAACTCTATTCAACATTTCCTTAAAAATAAAATGTAAATCGTTTAAAAATTAGACAAAATTATTAGAAACTTCTTGAGGATCGTTTTCTAAGCACAGTGTACAACCTAGACAGAATTTTCCTTGAACGACACGATCGCAACAGAAGTTGCGCAAATTAGAAATCCCCAGATTTAATTCCCGACCAATCCAATTAACGAGGATTTTCGTCGTCCCAACAAGAGGCTTTTGTCCTGGCGACCGAAGAACGCAACCTCCGCCGTCACCCCCAGCCCCAAAGTCGCATTGGCGAAGGGGATTTGTGTGAGAGAGAGAGGGGTGGGGGGTCAGTGCAGAGCAGTTGATCTATAATTTGGCAACCGACGCGACGGGCGAACTGGCTACAGTTTAACTCTCCGACGTCGGCCAGCTCCTCAGCTTTGATGGTAAAGCGCCCGAGGGGATCCGCCACTTGAACCCGGAGCTTAGGCGAGACGAGTACCCCGGGTCCAGTCGGCTAGTCTTAACGGCGGGGAGAGAGAGAGAGTGAGAGCCCTCGACCACTCGGCTCTATAAATTTGATGAGGAAAACGGATATAAACGGAGTCCCTGGACAAAATCCACCCACCGGACGTAAAACCCAGCTGGGGAGTACGGTTTTGTGGCGCCCGGCCTCATCCTCTCTCGCTATTTTACATACTGCCAACTCTTTGCCAGGTCCTCGGGGCACGAAGTGGACTGAAGATGTGCTCTGTGTGGTGTGGTCAGCGGGGGTTGATGTTATGTCCGGGGGGCTGACCGTCGTCTTTTCGGGACTTCGGTCAGGATACAGATGAATACGTTAGGGAATTAGATGGTTAGGGTGGTAGGAACCATCACGAAGTACGTGACCAGTTGGTGGACCAAAAAAAAAAGCAACAACAATGGCTCGGAATTTGGCAGAGACAAAGTTGTCCGGCCGAATAAAATAATGGACACGTTAGAAAAAACACTTAACTGAGCTATTTGTAATTAATGTTAATCCGTGTGAAACGGAATGGAGAGTGGGAGAGAGGGTGTGACGCTAGTTAGCTAAAGTATTTTTATTAATTAACTCCTAGCTAAAAAAATGTTGGAGACGGATGGGAGCTAACTTGTTAAAGTGAAAGCGCATTAGATTAGTGCTTTCATTAAGAAATGTTCCGTTGATACAAATGATAAAAAGAAAAAAACAATTTCGACTTCAATGGTCACTAGGCCTTAAGTTAGTTCCGGATTGCTTTTCCTGAAAGGGACTTCAAATTCGGTGATCATCTTTGATTATATTAGCTTTGATGACGTCAAACTCCCTCCTTTATATCATCAGAAACCTCATTGAAACCTTCCCACAAATATCATTTCCTCCTCCCCATGCACCATGCAACCACTACATGCTCACATTCATAAAGTGGCGTTTAAACCAAAACGATGGGCTCCTATGGAGCTTCTTTGGAACCGATCTTTTCGGATCGCGGGAGATGGGAACGTGTTTTCATCCCATGCGACTAACGCTTCTACGATCTTTTCCGTTTACATATTAAAAGATCGGCTTCTAAGCAGCGCGTTTCTCTGCTCTGAGAGCGCTATCGTGGCGCTACCGTGGCGCTCTCTCGTCGTGCCATTGCCGCTCATGTAAATGTATCATACTCATGTGATTGCGCTTAATTTCGTTCAGTGAAAATTGACCCCATGAGAGGCTTCCTTCAGAATAGGACAATTTCTATTCGTTATTAGGAACCGCTTCTCGAGTATGCGATTTTTCGGTTTACACCAGAATGTGACGATTTTAATGCTCCAATGTCTAAATCGCCTTTAACTCGTCCCGGTGTCCATCGACTCCACGATAATTTTAAAATTAAATTTACATGTTAGCTGCAATAATTTGCGTTTGCCATAGAATTTTCGGCAGCCCTACATACAGTATAATTTTTATGACGCTGCGCTACACCGTTGGTGATTGTCTGTTGAAGGAGAGACAGGAATCAGCAATTCTAAGGAAGATGTGACGGGTGATGATTGGTGGATTGTCTCTAGCGGATAAGACCAGCACGACTCACGGGTCCATCCGTTTTTTTCTCTACTGAATATATATATATGTGGTTGGCCGGTTCTGCGTGCGGCCATCCAATCTGTCAAGAGTAACGCTTGCCAGGCAAGATTTATGGACGACGCGTGGTGGCGGTGGTGGAGGCTTATGTCGACTAACTCAGGAATATAAATAGAGCTCTCTGGGTTATTTTTTCACTCCGACTCTGCCGCGTAATTAAATGGCTGACCTATTTTATTCTAAAAATAGGCTTTCCACTCGTAACTACCATCTATTTTCTGTTATGCAGACTTGCGCTTGATTAAAGAAACTAGGTTATCCACAGAACAGCGCGAGCGCCGCCAGTGCGTTCCGCCATTTTGTTGGCCTAGGGCGCGTTCAGGAAATGAAAAAATAATAATCGAAACTTTAAACGTTTACAGAACGTCGGTTTTAAAAAACGTTGCCAAGATTGCATTTATGAACATCATTTAAAAAAATTAAAAAATAGACTAACACCGCTTCAATAATAATAAAAAAATGATGTGATCCAAATAACAGAGGGCAGCAAAAGTTGTAAAGATTCAGAGAACCCTATGATCAAGTAGAGACGCCATTTTGGAATTTCTCCTTTTAATAGCAATGCTTAAAACTTCAACGGATCATATCTCGAGAAATAGTCAATATCTTGAACTGAAATAATTTGCGCTCAACTACAAAATTGTGGAACTATCTACAGCTGTAATTTTATTCAATTTCGTTAAGTAGACGTCAGAACAGAAAGTTAAAAAAGATAATTAAAAAAGAAAGGACAAACTTTCAGGATTATAAAATAGATTATGATATCTTTTGTAGAAATGCAATCAATTTTCTGCTTGATCGGTGACTAAAATCGAATCGCAGTCTCATATTTTAAAGGACTTATCGATAATATTCTCCGAATTTTCCATCGAATCTATTTTCCTTACCGGACGCGTCTTCCCAGAACCTCTCACCGAACTCATAAGACAACTGCTTATGCGTTCAAGACGAGCTCAAACCCTTCCAATTATACAAGAGTTCGACAAAAATAAAATTGAGTTCACATTCGTTCCTGATTCTAGCCTCGAGCTTGCACACAGAGGAGATGAAGAGCTCGACGTCGCTCCATCTTCAATCAAGTCTCTCTCTCTCCTTTTCTCTACGTCGTGAACTCGCGCTTGACGTACAACCCGTTTCAAAAACGAGAAACGACACAGTTAATTAGGAAGTTGTTCTTCAAGAAATCACTGGCCCGAGGACTGTTTAGAAAACTGTAGTTCGCCGAACGACAAGCCCTAATGAAACATCGGTTGCGTTGCGGCACCGCCGCCAGCAAAGCCTCCACTGAAGCAAAAAAGAACAGCCGTGCCATGTTGTTTTACTAATAGTCTGTCGACAATTATAACCCCTCTCTGGGATTCACCCGTCTTTCGATCCTGGATCACCTTTTATCCCCATAATAATTGTCGGTGACGTCATCGTCAGACGGAAATTAGACTTCTCGAGGTCTTCTTTCCAATTATAGGCTTGCACGTAGTTAGACATGTCAACATCAGAAGTCAGGAATAGTCACATCACCCTTCATGCACTAAATTAGAGGGTTCTAAAATAACTGCTATTTGGAGAGATATTTGCGTATTAAAAAGTCAGTACGATATTTAAAAATTATCTGACTCTTGTCGCTACAAATCAAATTACATGTTTCTGTAAATCATCACAATATCAAGAAGATAAAATTTATTTCCCATAAGCTATAGAGACTGCGCTCATCTGCTTTGCTCGCGCGCCATCTAGTGAGCGCAATGATAAAACTATATGTGATTCACCATTTCTTGTTATAGATGACTAATATTGAAAACATGGCTTGGTCAATCATTTCGTTGTCGTCACCGGATGTCGGCAAACAAATTTTTGGAATTTTCTCGATAGGTGGCGTTGTCAAGAGATTGAGAAATGAGCTCCATCTGGCGATTATTCATCTTATCAAAAAGGGCCTTCTTGATAGACTGTGGATTAAGAAATATAAAATTGTTATAGTGGTCCACACCGTCTTCTTTTAAAGAAAGCAGCATGAGTTGCGTTGTCAGTCGCTTGTGCAACGTGACTGCATGAGCAGCCGGCGTTGCTCTAAAGATGGAATGTCGTCGGCCCTACAGTGTTATAGCCATACGAAATAGGTCTATTCGACGAGGCAATAAATATCTGATGGCGCTTTCCATCGATCGACTCGCGTTAGACTCCGGTCAAGAGCAGAGCGGCACATCATCATCTTCATCCGACATCATTTATTATTTATATACATCGGCGCGTCATGCATGGCAGATGCCGAAACAGTGGGCAAAAGAAAAATCCCCAAGTAATTGTTTGCGCTTCCAACGAGAACAATTAATTCCTGAACATCTGTTTTACTTTCCCCCCCTCTCTTAAAAAAATCACAGAGCAGCATTCATTCCAGAAATAACCAGAGCCTCAGTCTCCTCAAATCACAAATTAACTTGATTTACTCGTAAATAATTTAAATTCTATATAATACATTGGTAGCTAATCCGATTTTGTGCGCGGCTCGGATTCACGCATCGATTCCTGGTTCCCGCCCCAGATCCCCGAAAGCACTGCAGACAGGAAGCCCATGTATTCAATAACCAGGTAACGAGCACAACTGCCACCAGGTAGACCACACAATTGATGGGCAACATCGGGGCAACCGAAAAGTGAACCTCACAGAGTTTAGTGCAATGATGAATTTATAATTATAATTTGTGAATTTGGCATGGAGTGACAAAATGTTTAAATAATTTAGCGCAATTTTTTTTTAAAAATTAGATCAACAATACACAAAATAAATTAAACGTGTCCTCAAATATAAAGCAACTATTTTTTTAATTCACCGATGCCTGCCGAACCGAGATTTCCAGAATTTTATTATCTGTAATTTTAATTCCATTATTATCAAGTATATAAAAACGTTTGCATATCAATCGTGTAACTTGATATGTTTATATTCCTTATAATAAAATGCAGCCTGTGACAAACGGAAGTTTACAGTTTCACTCACCCACCACTAGAGGACAGCATCTGTCCGATTCGATCTCCATAGCTTTCCTACTTTACTTAGCGGTCTATGACGTCAGCGTACCTAGACCTCGTCACGTCACCTAGCGTGACGTCAGTATCCGTCGCATGAGCAAGACCCACAAAACCCAAAGCTCGATGACAGAAACAACTTCTTCCATGAACAGGAAGATGAAGCTCGTCCTCGTGACAAATTTACCGCTCGTATCGGATATAATTGGCGCCAAATGTGCGCAGGTTTGATAATGAGAGAGAACGAATTGGGGGTTGAGGAACGACAATGGTGAGGTACCCTGTACCATAGTTTTTCTATTTAAATCCATGTACATGTATCGTGTGTGTGCGCGCGCAGCTGACTGACGCCAGGCCCCAAGTTAACTCCTGCAGATGTAATAAACGTCAGGGCCTCTATGCTAATGCGAGCTGCGCCAGAATGAAAATTGTGATTTCGTAATGGCTAGCGTGACTCTTTGAACACTGCCTACAACAATCGCCGCATAAATTTTGACGCCCATCTAGCAACCATTTCTAGAAACCCCACCACCAACCAACCAACCAAAATGGCAACAACAAACTAGTACACAACTAGTACATGCACGGGAATGCGGCGCCGAGCTTAAGACCAGACCACCAGAAGTGACCAATAAAACCAGACAAAACGTTAACCTGTTTATCCGAATATATAGACAACCTCGGGGTCATCGTGGTAAGTGCAATTCAAAAGTATCGAAATAGTTGATACGGTAATGAATACAAACGATAGTTTGCCAAAACAATTTTTGGAAAAGTGAGCGAGCTGTTATTCCATTAAGTCCGATAATCTCTAATATGAGTGAAAGGTTAACTGGTCCGGCTCTCTATACAACAACAACAAGAAAAACCACACAATTTCTGATGTTAAGCGACCCCACTTTCATTTTATAAGGCCATTAAATCAAGAGCACTTTGAACCAATACGCGTACATGTAAATGTAGAGTGGCAAAGTGCAAACGTTTGTAACATATCCTCCCGAGACCAACACCTGATATGGGTGAAATTTATCACTTCTATTAAAACACACCAGAAGTTGTAACGATCCCCCGGTAATATTCAGTGGTTAGCGTGTCGAACTACTGATCCCGTGATCCTGGGTTCGATTCCCGACCGATACCTTATGAATTTTCCTGAGATATTAGGTTCGGAAACGTTAGTGGCGCTCCTTAACAAACAACCACCCACAGGGTCTCAAGAGGATATTGATATTTTTTCATCCAACGGTCCATGCGTGGGAGGGGGGCTGGCGGGAGAATTTCGTTCTTTCCGTAGACGCATTTTTGTATATCGCGAAACAATGGGCCATTAATTCCGGAGCTGGCTTTAATCATGGATATATACGTCGAGGGTGTGGAGTGCCTAGTGCCTATAGAGGAGTGGTGGCTGGGGCTGGTGTTGAACATTACAGAACATTAGCATCGCTGATTTTGTGACTAGAAGCCATAACCCGAGGCAGGAGGAGGAGTGTAGGGGGGAGGGAAACTCACGTCAATCGGCATCTAAATAACAGCTAAAAATAAGGCCAACAGCTATGAATGCCAACGCGGATGGTTTATGAGCCGCGATTGAGTTGCACACACACACACTAGACAGCGTTGACCCGACTCCAGCCTATGTATATATCAATACAAAGCAGATCTCGTACAAACAGGATACATTCATGGAGAGAAAATCCTTTGAAAAGTGGATGATACACAGTACGTACATGTATTTCACTCAACAGTTTACCAAAATCCTCTTCAAAAGGGAATCAATAAGTGCAGACCGTTCGAACAATCCGGAAGGAAGGCATTGCTTACATAATTTTTATTTTAAAGCGAAGCTTATTAAATTATATAAAGCCTAATTTCGGAAGCCGCGTGGATATAATATTTAAAATTGAATGACTAGCTGGACGCGAACTCTGGGTGATTATTAAATTGTTTGGGTTGCTTCCAGAACCGCGCTGGAAATGACAACGCTTCATTAAAAATAACTGAAAAGGCCTCAAGTTTTAGACTTGTCAACATTTGCGTGAAGCAGTTGCAAGAAATCTCATCTTATATTTGGGAATTCGTACAAAATACATAGACTTCTGCTCTACTGAAACTAAACATGTATATTATCCAGCGTGTTCGATATGCGACGAGTTTAAACGACTGCTCGGCAGATGGCGTTGGCGATGGAATAGATGTTCGCACATGGTCGTATATAACGATCGGCATTGTATCGCGTAGACATTTGAGTGTGTGCTCGATTGTGTCCGAGCAATTGACGCTAGAGTCATACTCTCCAGCCGCAAACCATTCACCCCTGCCAAATGGTCACACAAAATTGTTTACTTCACACAGAACTAAATTTAATTGACGACGAAACTAGGAAAACAGTTTTGATGTGGCGCAGTTTCTCGCCAGCGCGCAGCCAAGTGGAAGTGATTTTTTAAGCAGCAAAACCATTACGTCAAATTTTTCGTTCGCGGCGGCTCCCGACGAAGTGAGCCACGGTTCCAACGTCATCGTTAATCTTGTTACCGCACGAGTTTTTCACCAAAGAAAAGCGAAAAGAGAAAGAGCAAAAAAACACATGACCCGCAGAGAGCACCGGTTTTCTCCGGGCGGGGACAATGGCGTCCTTCCTCTTTGTCACATGGCGTTGGTAAAAGCGGTTGCTACACCGTTCACGATCACCGACTGAAACCATAGCGCCCTCTCCATTGAGGCACGCCCCCACCAACTCCACCTTTGAAGGGTGCACATGCCAACAGGAAAATGGGCTTTCAAAAACGACGGCGGGCCTCCACTCGCCCGGAAAGCGATCGCGATTGAAAGCAGAGGCTATTTAATATGATTTTAACAGCGAGTGACGCGTACCACTACTGGAGCTCTTTCTTTTTAGGATGACGCCACCATTCAAACTCAATCCAAGTCCACTTTCACACCGAGAACGCCAAACACGCAACGAGGGTCACCTATTACCCTAATATCCTCCTGTGTCCTAATAATACTTTTGGAACAGATCATTGCAACCGAGAGTATGCTTTCCCAGTGTTTAATCATGACGAAAACATTAACTTAAATAATTAGCCCATTAGCGTCGCATAAACTGCCAGAAACCAAAAACCTTCCCCATACCTGTAATAATGATTTATCACACTTCTATATTGTCTTGATTAGATATTCCACATGGTTTACATTTGAATATATTCCAAATGACTGGACACTTCTGAGCAATTAATTGGCATTGCAAATGGCTTTCCGCAAATGCAATGAACCGGTCTATGTCTGTCTATGGTCGTCGCAAAGCCAATGCATGGGTGTACTGCGGGCAAGCATCAGGGGGAGCTTTTACGTCGCGCATAAGGGAAAAAAATCAGATGTAAGGGAATTGCTAGGACTGCAATTAAAGTCGGTAACGAGATCGTCAATAAACCTAAGTTTACGACAG
>JAQGBY010008398.1:0-10694 GCA_034698785.1 Mycogona germanica
CATCGGAACATTGTCATCAAATCTATGAACTTGTCGCCGTTACTCAGATTGCAGTCCATCAATCTCTTCATCAATTGCCTTATAATTGTGTTCGAACAAAGTCTTCTGTTTTTCCAATTTGAGATCAATGTTGTCGAAAAATCAGCGAGTAGTCATGCCGTGCATCTTATTAAACCTACTTTGCGTAAGAATAAGAAAATGAGCAGACTACAAGATGAGATGTGTCGCCTCGCGTATCCTGGTAGTGGCACTGCAAAATCAGTCTCTCATTACGTTGTAGACTCACTGAGTGTTCAATCACAAGAGACAAGAGTCTTTCAGCATGTTGAGAACACCACATAATTGATCATGTGATAATATAAAATTTAGATCGATTTATTTGCAAGATTGGTAACACTGCTCGAGCCTCGACTGGGGTCAGAAAGCATTCGACAAAAGACAAAACAAAATGAGAGCTCGCTTTTCAGTTTCAGGTGTAGAGAGCGCTTCTGAGGTCTGAGGACGAATATGAGTCGCAGATGACCACACACACAAGTGACGTTAATCAGTTCAAATTACGGGCCGCTGGGCCGTCGCCACCAGACGATAGTTACAGAAGATCCGAGCCCAAAACAAGCTCCGTCCGAGCGCACCGCTTGTTTCCGGTCAGCTGGGGATGACCGGCGGGTCCCGGAAATAACGGGGCGCGATTAATGTTTTCCGTCAACAGCACGCATACTGGTGGTGTTATATGGTGCGGGGACACTAAAAACCGACAGACAGTATTGTATTAGAGAAGTCTTCATTATTAATGCCGGGGAAATGGATGACGATGACTGTGGCCGACATTCGCGAAGCAGAATTAGTGCCGTCAAATAAAAGAGAAATTAAGGTCTGTAGAATTTCTACGATAAATCAATGCAATTGTAACCAATTTGGGCGACGTTTTTTGTTATCCCCGGTATACATTTCAATTCAGTCCGTTTGAATTAGCCACAGATGTGGGCATTTGATAGGAGAGGAATCTGTAAATCTTAAGAGTTTTGGCAGTCGTGTCAGGATGTTGTACCATATATATATAATATAATTAATTTGTAATTATATAGAGTACATTCTTTTACGGGGTATTCATTTTATTTGATTATATTCAATTCTGAATTTTATTTATTTTATATAAAAGGACTACCCGATGTTCAGTGTGCAGTTGCGAGTCTCTAACAAATCACGAATGATGTCAACGATTTGATAAAATAAAACACGCACGACAACCATCAATCTGAGTTCTGGGTATTAGAGATTGTCTCTCAATTCTAATTACGTGCGTATAAGAAAGATAACGAGGACTGTGACTAACACCTTATGATGGAATAATCGAAGCGTTAATTGCGTAACTCGCTGCCTTCTTAAAGTGAGAACATCTTTTATCTACAATTAATATTATTCGGTGTACTCGTATTATCGTATATACCAAGCTTTTCTGCACCTCCATCCTCAGCAACCCGTATGCTAGACTCAAGAACACATAGACAATGAAAGCATTGCGATGAGAAATTCCCTTTGCAATTTCATTGATGCCATCAACGACCGTATGTGGTGTGAAAAGGTCTTTTTGATTCAGGCGGCACTTTGGGCAGTTGTCCTGGGCGCAGACCAGATCAGGTTCGGATACAGGCCACTTTCCAGATGTACGAAAACTTGAAACGTAAGATTGAACATGCTGAATCATTCTTGACCAATAAAATTCAAATGAATTCCAAAATTCAGAAAATGGAAAATATTAAATTGCAACATTCAAACGACTGAGGGGAAAAATACTCAGTAAAAGCAATGCAGTGATACGGGTAAAGCCGAGTGAACAATAGCAATACGAAGACGTATAGGTATAATCCTCTTGCCAACTCGGACGTCGTCGGTCCTGGGTTTACCCCCCATTTTTTCAATGGCGATACGGTTGATTGGTCGCTCACACTGCCCCTATATAGGCCACCTAGCCAGCCAGTGTATCGCACACGAGAGCTTGCGGAAACATCTCAGTCGATAAAAGAAGATGAAAAGAAAGATGAGCATGCATTCCGTGGGCGGGCGCAAATTGACAGCCCAGCTATTATATGAACTCAATGGAGCTCATCCTCTTGAGAACTCGTCGAGTCAACCGTCAGCGGAAATTAGCTAATCTTTCAATCATTGAGCGAGATGTTATCTCGCTTAAAATTCTGGGATCACCATTTAGCTAATTTTCATCTGAATGAAATTTTGAATCTGATTGAAATCGTAAAAGCTGTGATATTAAGTTGCACTAAATCAATTGAAATGTGTTGGCGACAGAAGTTGACCTCATAAAAAATAAAAGAGAATCATCCTTAAAATAAATCATAACCACTACTACTAACACATTGGAAACGTGGGTCTCCTGACGACAAATATTCAATATATGACTACGCATGGTATGGGGTTACAACAGCGTTGGAGTCCTTTGTGAAAACATCATTCAGATTGGACGGGACAGGTACTTAACGGAGGAGGCGTCTGGCGAAGATTAAGTGCGTAATAAAACCATCTCCGCGAGATGAGAAGGAAGTAGAAGAAGAATCACTTAATTTTATTGATTAAAAGTTGGCCTACCTATAGTACTAGCTATACAGTAGTATTTGGATATAAGCCACGCACAGCTTTTAGAAATGGTAGCCTTTTTTATAGGTACTACTGTGCGGCGAATCTAATAGCCTCAACAAAGGCAATTTCATTTTTGCGAGCACCGGTTTAATTTCTGGCACCGCTCTTTTCCAGTTATTGAATTAATTCTTAGAATAGAAAGTCGTGACTATTGACCTGAATGTAAAATTCAATATTTGCATACAGTGCTTTAATAACCAATTCAATATGCATTTATTTACTTTGTGCGCCTACGAGTTCAGTATATCAACATCCGTTGCGTCGAAGTTGATATGCAATACAATTAGCCTATGGAAATCGTATAAATAGGCTATTTGCATATTAGAAGCACTGCTAGAGCGAATTGTTTGTTGAAGAATAACTGTGATTCATTCGCTCTTTGCTTTACTGAAGACGCCACACTTTTAGAGCAGTGGATGCAAAAGCATATTATCCATTTATCTCCAAAACTTTAATTTCTATGACTTCTTGAAAAGAGAAAGTGAATTTATATCGTAAACAGAAATGGAATTGCCATTTCATTAGAAAAGAATAATTTTAATTTTAGTTAAATTGTTGCATGTGTCACCCAGTTCCAACATAATAATTAAAAACATAGAACGCATTTTTATACGATTTCTTGTCGGAAATTGAGAATGACATAAACAATTTATTTTAGATAAGTGTTTCATTGACGAAAATTTAGCAGGACATATCAACTAAACATGTGCTGAATAAGTATTCTGGAACCGGATGTTAAAAATAGTGCTGGCAAGTGATGACCACTTGGCTGTGCGACTGCAAAATTTGGTCAATTTCCAGACGGATTTTATTACATTAGTCTGAGGGAAGGCACATGCATGTTTTATCGCAAGAGTTTGTTCCTTATTTATGAAATAGAGGTCAAATG
Source organism: Mycogona germanica (assembly GCA_034698785.1). Lineage (NCBI taxonomy): Eukaryota > Metazoa > Arthropoda > Diplopoda > Chordeumatida > Chordeumatidae > Mycogona > Mycogona germanica. Next base: position 3,542 of record JAQGBY010008398.1, read on the forward strand.
ACCGATAAACTGGATTATTGAAGACATAAATTTTTTAAGTGTGCATGAATATTTTCCTATTCAGTCAAGCACAGGATAGGCGCAACACCATTTGCGCTTCTTATGACTAGGAAATGCTAGCTTATAGGTTCTTTGGCTTTCACTGTGTGGCCTTAAACCTAAAGCCTTCACCGTTGAAACCATTTGGTTCCAATTGCCGTCACTGGTGGCGCTTTAGGGTCGACAGGTATATTACCGTAGCATCGTGCACAGAAGAGGGTTCACGATACTCATGAGACGTTCGATATTGAGACATTAGAAATATTTACATTTTTTCATGTTCTTTTAGAGGTGAGATTCACTAAAACTCATAAAACCAGGAAACACTATTTTTTAGCCCAGGTACCTCATGTCCCCATGACGACGCTATCTAGTGATAATGCCAGTGGCGAATACTTATTCCTATGCAGCTATTAGTTGAATCATCTACTGTATGTTACGTTTTGTAGCAAAAGCAAACTAATTGCATCTTTTGTAGTTAGCTTTATATTTTAATTTCGACGTGATTGCACTTATTTAACAATCGTTTTCTCTACTTTCCCATTTAGGTTCAGGAGCAATTCATCTGTGATAAGCGCCACCTAACGGGCTCAACAAACATGAGTAACACAGCGATCGCCATCACGGTCATCGGGCTGACTCTGATTGTGGTGGCCCTCATTTTTGTGGTGTGCCGCTACCTGGGACTGTGGACGTGGGCCCTCAGCTGGTTTTTCGGCCCCAACGACGAAAAGGTCCTACTAACTAAAGGCGGACAGTACCATGCCAACGGATACATGGTAAGTAATATGGCTAATGAAATTTCGAATAAAATAATTGGATGCTTTTTAATTGTATCACAGATCGTCAGGCAGACCCCAATTTTTCAATTTCCTTACAAGTGTTTAAGTTAGAATAAATTTGGGACAAACGCTGCTGCTGCTGCTACCGTTGCTAGCTGTGCTAGGAAGGGTTGCTGCAGAAACCCTAGAGGATTATACCAAATTTGAATGAGGCCACTCGCAGAAAGTGTATTGGTTACGGTTTCTACGCAATTCCAGTTCTTTGTCATGAGAGTCCTGGAGAGTCTAAAAGCGCTTCAGCATGCGCATGTTTGACAGCCGAATGAAACCACAGGTGAACGTAGGTAAACTCAGGTGTATATTCCCCAAACGAAGGTTTGTCTATTCGCATTGAACCAGCAAATGACTCTCTTCTACACAGTGTTTAAAAGCCTGAGTTGCTATTGCTTGCATTGCTCCACCACAAAATGAAAGGCGATTTCATAAAGTATGCTTGAAAAATGTGACTCATTTGTTAAAAAATGCTTATGAGAGACAAAGTGCTTGTTATTCGCTGTTGGACGTCTTAGATTATGTTCAAAATACTTGATTGAATTTTTTTCCAAACTCAAGAGTTCAATCTTACATGAAATGATTTTCTGCTACACTTAGAAAAAAACAAATACCGATCGCCACCGGGTGGAATCGAACCACCAACCTTTCGATTAACAGTCGAACGCGCTAACCAATTGCGCCACGGAGGCTCCTGATGTTCATTGACATGAATCAATTTACCTTACTTATATTTTGTATTTGTCTTACAAATTTTGAAAATTAGTCTTTTAATCTGTAATGTGTACTTACTTGTTGGTGAAGCAAATTGAACCAAACAAATTTTATTTGTGATGACTTAATATGCACCACCTAGTGACAAAGCGCAGCGCACATAAATATTTTCTGTGCACAATATTCTTTAAAATATTCTTTAAATATTCGAAAACACTTTTTGGTGAGGTCTGGAGACGCTCATTGATAGTGTACTACAGAACTATGCAAAATGTAACCGAGAACTATTCCAGAGTTACACCAGGTGCTGAATACTCGTAATTCGCAGCACGCATGGATTCAATGAAGGGATTAAAAACGATTTCGTTGACTGGTTGTCTCTAGGTAGGATCCGATTCCGATTTGGTGTTGGACGCGACGGGCGATTATCGTCACTATGACAACGTCGTTCCTGACATGAAGTTCCTGGACGAGACTCGCAAGCCAACCGTCAACAGCGTGCCACCGCAGCCGCTAAGACCGGCCCCGGGAGCGCCAACTTTACAAGTCAGTTGGAATTACGATTATTTTCTAAAAAATAAAAATTGATATAAAGATATTATGCACATTTTTAGCACAATCTTTTATACTTTTAAAATGTGCTTTTGGACAGGCGCAGTGCTCAGTGGACAGCGTGGGAAGTCCCAGCGACCTGGACGTAAACGAGACCACGGTGGAACTGCCCACCAACCTGAAGCGAGCCGTGTCATGTGACAGTGTTAGTTCCGACACCTCCGTGCTGCTGGAGGCGCTGGACGAACCAGTGACTGCAGGCCAGCTGGAGATCGGACTAGAATATGACAGGTAAAAATGACCGAAACAAATCTGATAAGCCCATTTGCTTCCGTGTTCTATAACTCCTCGAAGGGGAAAACGAGCAGTTTGAAAATCCAATCATCAGGTTCATGTTTTCATGTATAAATCTAATTCGATTCGGTATTTTTTTTAAAGGGAAACGGCCGATTTAATAGTGAGCGTTCTCCAGGCTCGTGATCTGGTTGGTCCGGACCCGTCCGTGTGCATTGACAGTTATGTCAGAGTTTTTCTACTTCCGGATAAGTCATCCAATATGCAGACCAGGGTGAGTGCAATGAATGATATCCATGAATTATATTTCGATTAGTATAACTGACTTTTTAAAACAACCAAATCTATGCATAATGAAGTAATGTTTATGACCAGTAGACTTAATAATTTAGATGAGTCATATTTCAAATTTTCGGTATTTCGATATCGGTATTTCGACTGACATTTAATACAATATCTAACTTATTAAAAAATAATTTTTATGAGTTATGAAATAGTAATACTAGACCCACTTGGTAGTTGTGAGAGATACAAATTTAAAACAGTCTTAACAGAATGCAAAACGAGTAATGGACGTGTGAGATATCTTATTCTGATTTAGTATTCTAAAAATGACTAAGTCAAACCAGTCTATTTGAATTACTCGAACCAATAACAATAACAAAAGGTGTGCAGCCCGGAAATCGAGTGACGCAATTATTGATTTATTTTTTATTTTGTTGCGCGCAGGTTCAGAAACGAGGCAACCATCCCATCTACAAGGAGCGCTTCCTGTTCGGCGTGGAGCCGCACGAGTTGAACAAGAGGGCCGTCCTGTTCTACGTGTACGCCAGCGACAAGTACAGCAACACCCTGATCGGCGAGTCGGAGGTCAAACTGGAGATGGACCTGCAGCGCCAGGTCACCATGTGGACGAGCCTCCTCGATGTCAACCAGGCAAGAATGAAAGTTGTCCACCGATGACGAACTATCCGTTTGCTTTGTTACGCTCATTCATACCAATGCATAGAGCCAATCAATAGTTTCATAATGGGGAAGGTGAAATCTAAAAATGTCATCAAAATTGCCCAGATTTCTTAAATTAATCAAAATTTACAAAATCAATTCTGCCTTGTGGGAAATTCGTTGATCAAACTTATAACAGTATATTTAATTTAGTGTAGCAGCTAGAGTGTTGTCTCTCGTACTGATTTTTAGAATGTCTTACAATTATTTTGATTGGAAATTTGAGAAAAACGAACGGATTGGCAAACTCCTGACCACAAGATAATTGTAAAAATCTAACTAACTAAGAAATTAATATTTATTATCTTATGATTATCAGTTAATATTTATTTTTAGATATACTCCTTTCGTCTGTGATTAGCTCTATTGTCCGGAATATCTTAAAGGGGACATTTCAATGCAGCACTAAATTAAAAACAGATGCTGTATAATTTATAAGACGCCAACCGAAATTTAAACTTAATTTTTTGCAAGTCTGGCACTCGTAACATCAGCACACTCTCCCTTTCCTAGAGAATTCATTGCAAATGAGCCCCACCCACGATTTTTTTTTCATTCACACCCCATCTTGGAGTGATAAATGGACGCCGCTATTTGAGCCAAACCCTCGCGTTAGATTTAGTGCGACGGTTTGAGCTTTGCCTCTTTATCTCCCATCATGACTACCAAATGTAACTTAGGGGTTTCACACACACATAGGTTTCGCGACAAAAGAAATCTGATTGGGATCTTAAAATTCAATCTGTTAGAATTTAAAAAAAAAAACACTTTAGAAACGATATTGGAAAAATAAAGCGAACACTTCTGTAACATTTGACTAACATGAAATTCAGTCTAGTACCATAAATATCTAGAATTGAACTTACAAAACTTTCCAAAAATTCATTAGTATATAAAATAGTATAAACATATAATAAAATAAAATATTCATAATATATTCATAATAAATTTATAATGAAATAGAGGTTGTCTCCGGGACAGCACTGGTATAAACATGTTGAATGTTGATGAAAATTGAAATACTAACTTCTGTATTAACTTTCAATTTATTTCAATTTCTGAACCTCCTTAACAAATAGCTCAGCTACAACTGGTCGTCCGACCCCCGCCATAGGCCCCTCTCTTGGGGGCTGCTTGTGGGTACATAATGTAATTGTAATATATATATTTTTAATTGTCCTATTACAATTTTGTAAACAAAGAATCTTTATCAACTTTTTTTTGAAGCAGTAAACGTTGTGTCCAGTGACTGGGTATTTAAGTAGCGAACGTATTCAGTGAATGTCATTGCTTATCTCTTGAGGTGAAAACAAGTGGCTAGTTAAGATTTCTTTTCCGTCGTTGTTCGTTTCAACATTTTTGTACACAAAGTAATATTTGTACTGTTTGTGTGTGTAGCGGACGACCGAACTGGGCGACATCATGTTCTCGCTGAGTTACCTGCCGACCGCCGAACGACTGACGGTGGTCGTCGTCAAAGCGAGGAATCTGCACTGGACCCACGGCAAGGACACAGCAGGTGAGAGCAGACGGACAAACTCGCAATGCTGACCGCACACACGTTACCACCTGCCGAGTGGCAATGCACGGTGCTCTATGGCGTCGTGTTCGTGTGGTTCTAGGACAGGAGATTCCCCCCCCCCGAATTGTGCCATTGTCTTTGATGAACCCCAAAAAATTATAACTATGTTTTCAGACGATATCTTCTTTGGACAGTGAAGCGTCTGGTGACCTCTTGTGGTCATCGTTTGCATCGACGTGGAATTTTTATTTCTATTTTCCATCATTGTAGTAGTCTGTGCACTACAGGTGTGTTTCTGTGCCCTTCTTGGCGCTTAGTCACTATGCGAGGAAAACGTCCAGTACCCCGGGATCGAAATTATCGAGAGCCCGCGCCAGGAATCGAAACTGGGATCGCAGAGCTAGTCAGTCGCATGCAATACCGACTGAAGGTGATTGTAGGTGATGCGTCATCAGTGGTGGACCACATGACTCGGTGCCAGGTGTTTTGCTAACTTAAAAAAGATCGCACAGTGCATTTAATAAGAAAACACGAAACTTAAATATATATAAAATAAAATATTCCTAATAAATTCATAACGAATTCATAATGAAATAGTGGTTGTCTCCGGGACCCCTATTTCATTATGAATTTATTAGGAATATTTTATTTTGTTATATTTTAAGTACGATTTTGCTTCTTATCTACTTATATTTGTTTAAATATATATTTTTTCACATGTTCCTTAAATCCCTAAAAGAATGGAACACTTGAATCTTATTTTATTAAGATGTATAATAAGTACTGTACATTCAGTTCATATTTTCATTTACATTTATTCAATGAAGGGATTTGTGATGTTACCCAGCCCGCCGAAAATTTTGAATGAGTTCTCAAACTGCGATTTGGCGTCACTGGAATGGACAGATTTTTCGTCTAAGTTGTTTTTGGAATTAATGGAGCGAAGGCAGACGCGCCCGACCGTTTTAGATTGCGAGAGATCTAATTTATTGTATAACTGAAAATAAAACTGAAATACACAAAAAATATATTAACAAAAAAAAAAGTGCACCCGACATTCCCGTTCAGAAATGCGCGACTCGCCCACGCCCTTAACCACATAATGTCCATTCCAGAGACACCCGCGCACGGACTGGCGAAAATAGATTTTCGGTTGCCAAAAATTCCCAGGGGGCATACGTTATACTGCGAGCGCAAATTTCGATTCCCCGTTATTCGATTCGGCGACGTCTTTATCAATCAAGATGACCACCTTATACTTATCAGATAGTTTCAATGGCTTAAATATTTAAAATTGAACCAAAATCAGAGCCGCCGAAGTAAATTAATTGAATAGCCGAAGAGTGAACGGAATGGAATAACTGGAAATAATAAAATACATTTCAAGCACGGATTAGAAACATTGATTAGCTTTTATCAGCAGGGTCACCAGAGGTCGAGAACGACTTAGCGGCTATAATAACACAAACATATAGATTGATTTTCCATGCTATTCTTTTTGTAGATCTGATACGATCGCTGTTTTATTTTGCGCCCGAATTTGCGTTATAAGCCTGATTTAAAGTCAGACACACTTGTACGGTATTTGCTTTGTGTGTGAAACCACTGCACATAGGGGGTTGGAAGTATGTTAGAGCCTCACAGGAGCCAACTGAGTCTTTGCCAAAGAGAGGGTATAAATAAGAGTAAAGAGAAGGGGAAAAAACACAACCCCCCGCCCCACCATTGTGATGGCCCGGTCGGAGCCTCGATTCCCCGGGTCTATACAACATTGATCTGTCACGTTGGCGCACATACTGCGTACCTGCATACACCTACGGTATATACATAACACGCAACTTGAATGGAGAAAAAAGCCTGGCAAGAAGACCGAGACTGAGGCCGGCCGAACTCCTCCCAAAATACGCAGACCATGTTTGCGAAGCGTGAAGCCATTAAGGTGTCCGGGAATTAGAGGAAAGGGGGGGGGCGGTCCGAAATGTGCTGGCTCATGCTAAGCGCACACGCCCCTCTCAAGACACGCAGCTGCCTCGCCATGGACAATATATGTTCCTGAGAGCTGGCTTTTATCTTTTAAACGACTGACCGAACAATACCGATAGAAATTCATACACACATAAAAATGATATCTTAAAAATGACACATGTGTGGTCTCAATTTACGATGAAATGTCGTTTAAGACAATTTATATATC